>OLKM01002072.1:0-42500 GCA_900291075.1 Melanogrammus aeglefinus | reverse complement strand
ACATCAAGTCACGCTGATAGGATCTACTGCTGGACATCATGCCACGCTGAGGGGGGATCTACTGCATGACTTTGCTCCAACATACGCTGAGCGGTGTGTATTTCCAAGCAGCCACCCTCAGGTGCTACTGATATAGGAAGGGCCATCATGGACCAGGCTCAAAAATATCTTTGGTGGTTTGTGGGGATGTTGAAACCTTCTGCCCTTGCACCCACATATCTGGACTGGGATTAATACAAGGAACATTTTAATGGACACCTAACAAGGTCTGGACTGGGATTAATTCAAAGAACATTTTAGAGGACTCAAAACGAGGTCTGGACTGGGATTAATACAAAGTACATTTTATTAGAGGACTCCTAACCAATGCTGTTTTCCAATATCCATACTTCAATGAGTACACTTAAATGTAGTACACTATCCGCACTCAAGTGTGCTAATTTTCAGATGTCAGTGTTGTTCCAAATTGAATACTCCGTGGTGCACTAACCGGAAATTACGATCACGACTGCCACATCCTGCTTTGAACGGTGAACTCTTTACGCCTAGCTGCTATAAAAACTGCAAAAAATACAAAATTACTATTAATGCAGGCTATGTGGAAAATGCGCCGACTATGGCTTCGCCTGGCTCCGCCCTCTTCCGCTTCGTAGCTAAGATGGCTGCCGTTGAGTATGAAAAGTGTATATCTTTCCACACGATCTGAATTGGAACACCCTATGTGCTCAAACTAAAGCCCCTGACACACCGCCCCGACACGATCAGACGCCGACGCCCGCTTGCCCGACGGGTCCGTTGCCTCTCGTCGGAGACAGTCGGGAGAGAGGAAGCAGTGAAACACACCGCCACGACCACTCCCGACGACACAGCAGTCTGTATGTTCTGCGCTTGCGCGAGATGCAATAATTCTCCATAACAGCGGGTGGCGCTAGTCTCGTGCCCGTTATCCGAAACATGAAAACAGGAAATGACCTAACCGAGAAACCATAGAAGAAACCAGGTAGAATAAAAACAAAGCGCACAAAACAGCTTGTTTATTTTTGAGCAGACGTTTTGGACGTTTTGGAAAAAAATTCTTGGCAGCAAAATGGTCACTTCGGCTGAGATGCTCGTCACGTTGGCTGCTCTCGGGCTCGTTGTTGCTGCCCGAAGACATTCACTTCCGCCCCTCTTCCACCCCTCCCACACACCGCGCTGATTCGCTACGGCACCGCCCGTCATAATCGTCATAGATGGCACACAGCCAATCAGAGTACCCGACGAGTCTACTCTCCCGACGGCCGACAAGTCCCGACTGAGCATGTTGAATCGGCCCCGACGAGACCCGAGGGCTTCCGACGCTGCCCGACGGAAAGGAACACACCAAACCGACGCGGTTACGACGCCGTCCGACTGGTGCCGACGAGGCGCGACGCCCGACGGTCGGCTTGGTGTGTCCCTGGCTTTAGGCTAGTAAGTACAGATAGTATGGATATTGGAACACAGCACAAGTCTTTACTGGGATTAATATATATTTTATGGAGGACATATAACAAGGTCTGGTCTAGGATTAATACAAAGTACATTTTATTAGACGACCCTTAACCAGGTCTATGGTTCTCTGAGGTACTGACTTGAAGTGCAGGTCCTTGAAGGTGAAGTGCGTTTCCACGATGCCGGTGGTCTTGACCCGGGTCCGGAGCACGTCCTGCTGTGTGGGCACATAAACGGCATTGGCTATCCTGTCCAGGTCATTGAGATAGCTGCGGGAAAAACAGGGGAAGAGATTGGGAAAATGAGTGGCCATAATGGTTCCTCTTCTCTACCACGGAGGGAGGCCATTACAACCAATGGCACCACAAGCTGAGTTCAGTGATGCCTCTTTGATTCAGGGCGACTGTGTCCCAAGGATTCAGGGTGCAATAACCACTGTTCCATTCCCAGGATGCAATGTTATCTTCAGGTAGTTAGTGAGATTACCTTATCTACGATTCTTTCTTAAACCACCTAAATTAACCACGTTCAACCTACAAGCTACTTGGAAAGTGAGCTAAGCTACCCGTTTGTGTGTGTCTAGTCAGTGTGTCTGGTCTGTATGTGTGTGGTCATAGCATCAGCTCAATGATACCAGGACATTACTTCCCCTGATCTTATCAACTAACCATTTCAAAATATATACTAGGACATTGCTACCCCTGATCTTATCAACAACCACTTCCAATGCATCATGGGAAGACCCTATGGGAACGGGCCAAAGGGTTTAACTTTGCCATGTGTATGATTGAGGCCCTCCAAGTTACTAGGCGGTGAATAGTTCTGTCCACTCTAACTTGCTCTGCAACTGTGGGACACAAACAAGCACAGCGTGGCTGGCTCGACGATGTCAGAGTTTTTTCAGCGTTGATAGAAAGATTCCAAAGGACAATGATGTCATGTTATACTTGTACTATTGCTTGCCCACTTTTACTTTGATAGACCTTTCCATCGTATCAGCGGATGCCAAGTGAATTTGATGTACTCTGTACTATGTCTGTTCAGATAAAGCAAACACTTTAATTCAAGTTGTTAACGAATAAAGTCAGTCGATATAAGTTTACAAAAGAGGCACTGGCTGGACAGAATTTTATAATTTGCAGAATATATCAGTTACGAGATGTAACTATATCGATACCTTTATTGAAATAACTTGTTCAGGTCATTGTAAGCTAGTTAACCCCTGAGGACTCACTAAGCAGCCGAGTCGTTGAGCTGATACTCTCTGGAGCGCCCGAAACAGGCCTGGACTCCGCCATCCTTCCACAGCCGCTGGATCACCCCGGCCAGCTCCCCGGTCATGAAGCCCTCCTCCGCAGAGCCCGCCAGGACAAACAGCTGGCGCGCATCGTCCTGTAGACGCAAAGTGCAACATTTACAAATACACATTGTTTAAAATATGTTTTACTTCAGAGCACAATAACCTTAAGGGAATTTAAATCATTTATTTTATAAACGTAAGCTCATAATATCCTTCCAAAGAGGCTTGATTTTCGTATAGAAAAGTCGGTTATTGATCCACATTATATACACTAATGATTAGCAGTGTTGTACTTACCTACTGTCATCCAACCTGCCCTTTCAAAGATAATTTCCATGCTCTTCTGGTCTGGTTCAGTGTTAACAGTGAAGTCCTTAACCCACAATGCTAAAACACACGCAGGCCTCAAGACTACGGTTTTAGAGAGTTTAGAAGATTTGGTGTGCGGTTTATGGGGGAAGTTTCTACTTTGTATGCATCTTTCATATGGTTCTGTTTGTGTTCAAACAGGACTGTCAAATGAACCAAACAATGTAAGCACATGCCAAGCAGACCACAGGTTGTTTGTCGATTAGACTGAAAATCTTCAGGAAACGCTTACTTTTTGTAAGAATAATGGAGACTTTGCTTGGTCTTTGGCAACTTTTATTGGGGTTTGGTGTTGGAAAAAGCTAAGTAGCACGAGCGCATTACAAGACATAACAATAATTTTGTGTACATTTATTTGAAATATGACTTCTCACTTGAAATACATTTTAAAACAAATGTATTGTCTATCAGTGCATCGACAGCTTTCATCCCGAACCAATTCTTTGAGCAAGACAGACAGATAGCGAGCGAGAGAGCCACAGCTGATCCACATCAGCTAGAGAGAGCTGTGGTTGGCGACCTGTCAAAGACTCAGGGCCAGAAGCTTTAAGTGTCTTCCTGTGGTATCGTCAATTATCCAAACTTGGTAAAATCAACAATATGACAAACCCATAACAAGAGCGAGAACATTTTAAAAACCTTCAGAGAACCTGTAGAAACATATCTGGCCAAAACAAACGGCAGCTAATGACTGCGTAGTCGGCAATGCCATGCCAGAAGCTGGTTGCGTACCTAAATTGATATTGGCGAAATGCCACCTACATGTACCAAGATCACCTTTCCCCTGAGCTTCAGACCATCCCTACTCACCGCCCTGGCGGAGTCAGCAAAGTCGATCTTGAGGCGGCCCATGGCTCTGATGATGGCGATGATGGACTGGATGGTGTTGCTATAGACCACGGCCTTGTACTGCTTACATTCCTCCTCAGAGTATCCAGCCTCATGGATGATCCTGAGGAAACAGGAACATGAACTCAATGCACTTCTTTTATACAGCACTTTAATAAAACAATGACCTCTCAAAAGGGCTTCTTTATTCACATACATTAGTGGTTTAGGATGGTGTCCCCGAGACAAGGCACTTTATTTTAAGTTCAATGTCAAAATCGATCCGTTAGAAATAGGGATGTGCGCGGGTATTCGGTTACACGGGGCTGCCGCCACTAACCGTTTTGTAAAAAAAATTCGGTTACACTAAAAAAAAAAAAAAAAAAAATGGACCAACATTACTGCATGTCTTAAAAGTTTTCATTTAACAAGCTAAATACTTGCACATTAATTATTAACATGGATTATTTCAATTGCATGCATGTTCATTTCTGACGCGCTTGTCACCTCTGAGTTTGTGCAGGCTGCCTGCTGCCGACTCAGCACCGAGGCATTCTGGGATAGCACATTTTGTTTTTATATTTCGTTTCATACATTTATTTCACAGGCGTTTGTTTAAATAATTGCTATGTGTGTGCAATGTGCATGATAATACAACGAATGTAATAGCCCACGGGGGAAAAAAAACTGTCGCCTGCGGGAGGGTGCAGCTCGCCATCGTCTTTGAAGATGTTGTAAAAAAACAACTTGAAAAATAAACGTTGTTTAACCGTTAACGTGATGTTGTCTGAAGTTCATAAGGACGTCTGAGTTAGGCATGTTGTTTGTCTCTCTCTCTCTCTCTCTCGCTCTCTGCCACTTGCGGAGCAGAGAGCGAGAGAGAGAAATAATTACGCAGAGCCGACAGACTTTAAAAGTCCAAAACAAATATATTTACTGACAAGAAGTGGTTTTAATCAATTCCATAAATAAAAGTAGATTTTTACTAAACGAAAAAATGTGAAAAAAAAAGAAAGGTCAAAATAAAAACACAAATCAGACAGAATTCTCCTTAAAGCAACCTCGTAATGGGGGTACATTATTATAACTAATACATAAGTTATAAATATAGATCGAAATGTGCTTAGTTTGGGCTATTTCTCAGAGTTCAATTTCATAATTTAATTAATTAATTAATTAACGGGTATTCGAATAAACGGTTTTCAAAATGTCGTGTACACGTCAGTGCAATTAACCGCTCGGAACATCCCTAGTTAGAAACATGACAAGTGAATGAACACACCAAGTAACAAACAATTCAAGCGAGGTCTATAGGATCTTTCCATTAGGCAATATACACTTACTTCATTTGTTTGACAATGGTACTCTTGCCAGACTCTCCAGCACCTGAGGGAGATGGACAGAACGATATACATGAGATCTGTAAACTCCATGTTTATTTCTAAAATTGAAAACTAGGCTGGTCACAGTATCCGGGCCCGGCTGCGAGTTGTTGCCCAAGCCCCACAAGAGTGTCATTGCCACACTGTCCATTCATAATAATTATACAAAATAAAAAATTTGGAGCTCCATGCATCCATTGTTTTTAGGTGCTATGTAGACATTAGGCGAGCAGATAGCAGTGTGATTTAGCCAACCAAGTTTTAATTATGAACAAATGGTCAGTCCCATGGAGAAGAGTGTCTGGAAGCACTTAAGAAGGTGGCCTACTGCGTATCAGCTGATCTAATTTCCAAACAGGACCAGACCATTATTATTATACATTCAATGACCCAGGAGATCCCGTCACTGCAGACCCAAGGCGGTGTGAATGGAGCTAGTGAAACGCCTAAACTACATTCCAGCCCGCTTTTTTTTAAAAAGGTTGTCTACTAGAATTTGTATAAAAACAAAGTTTGCTCTAACAAGATTAAGTTGCCTGCCAACAAACTAGGCAAATGCAGAAGCTGTAAACGGAAACCCACCCACACACACGTTTTGTTTTCTGAAAAAACATACCAAAAGTAGATATCTCCTCAACTACAAGGGGCTGTAATATGTAATCCTGGTACCAAAAGTATGACAACACCTGTGATTGTTGAGCAAGTGAAATAATCAATGTGGATACCATTTGGTTAGAGTGAATAAAGCTAGAACACAGCACAACTGGAACATTTAATTTCTGACCGAAATAAATGGCATGTTTTAGAGTGAATACCACGTAGTCATTATCAGTTGGTAGCCCTCTAATACTATAAGGCCATCGCACAACATCTGATCAGAACCTGGGTCAATATTGAATGTAAACAAAGTGAAGTACAATAAAGATAGTTTTAGTAGATGTAAGGTTTAGGCCAAATCTCAAAATAAATCAATTAATCCAATACAAACCAATGCAAATTTGATGATGTAAACTTGATGACGGGTATATATTTTGAGAACCCAATGTACAATTGTGACACATGACCCCTCTATTGAAAGGTCAGGGGGAAAATATAATGGAATGATGGCAACAAAAACAATGCAACTCTAGTGAGGCGATGCGGAAATCGCGGAAATGGCGAGGAGAGCAATACCGGTAATGGCTATACCATTATGAGTCCGGGGATAAACTGTTTTGCGGAATAGAAAAAGGAATAGAAGTACAGTCGCGACCTGGAGCGACACCCGCCGGACACTCCGGTGGCTGTACAGGAGTCCGGAATCATTTTGAGGCAATTGCTGTACTGCCCTTATCTATAAAACCTATAAAATAATAATTAATGTCGAGAGAGCTTAAGACTTTGGGTTGCTGCACGCAATTTTGAGCACGTTGTGCTGCTGCACGTGATGGAAGAGGTTGGTCATAGCCTACTCGACCCTGCGACAGATTTGAAGCGCTCTACAACATTGATTCTGTCAATGGAAAAAATTCAGATATATTTCTACAACAAAAGGTAAGACATCATTTTGTGTTTTATAAAAAAAAAATTCTGTTTCTTTTTCATTTCCTCTAGTTTGGTGTGTATTATTCACACAGAGGTTTATGGCTTGGACAGTTGGAGTCAGAGGATCTTCATGAGATTTGTGCATATCAAATCTAGTAAAAAGATTGCTTTTTCTTTGCTTGTGCAGTTATGAAATACTCTTTCTTACATGCTTATTTGGTTTGGGGTTGGAATTGTGTCTAGAATCTGATTTCTAAAAAGGGTTTAAACTCCTTCAAACATCTTAACCCGGACACTTTAGGATAAATTAAACATTAAATATGGCACCATGTGGACCTGTGGTAGCACCACTCTGTGCACAGTACAGAAAAAAAAGGAGAATCTGCCTTTCATTGATTGAAAAAACACTCGCGTTGCGAGCTGTGCCTGCACGCTGCGTCCGGGACTATTGCCGACTTTGGTTGGCGTCGATAAGGGATGAAAAGGTTAACGGTAAACAGCGGTTAAATAATTATCACTCAGTGTGTTTTACATAACCCTCAAGAAAATCGAATTATTGGGTTAGTCCAACTATGATTGAATTGTTAAGATGCATGTATACACCTTAGGCCGCGTTCAGACTGCCAGCCGAAATCCGATTTTTAGCCCATCCAGATTGGAACCGGATGACTCTTTTGTAGTCTGAACAGTCCAAAGTCACATGAAATCCGATTTTTGCGAAACGGATCGGAACCACCTCCGGGAGGTGGTTTCAGATCGCATTTGGACAGATGCGTCTCAGTCTGAACAGCTCTAAACACTCAGATCGGATTTGACTGTCCGTGACGTCACTCTACGCGACGCCAGACCTGACCCAATGCGCCAAACCACCCGCCTCAGTCCTTGGACAGAGGAAGAAACGAAATGCCTCATTAATCTGTGGGGAGATGGGTCCGTCGAGGACATGTATCGGAATAAGTCGATTTATGAAAGTCTTTCGCGTTCTTTGATCCATCTTGTTTGTTATTGTTTTTCTCGTCGCTATTACATGACGTCACGCAATACACGCGCTGGATGACGCCTCCGCTCCGACGTCGTTGCTACAGCAACCTGTCAGATGGGTCAATAATGTGGCCCAGTCTGAACAGAGCCAAATGCGATTTGGACACTTGCTAAAACAGTGTGGACAGTTAGCCCTAAAAATCGGATATGAGAAGGAATCCGATTTGAATCAGATTTGCCTGCAGTCTGAACGTGGCCTTAGACACACTGATAATCGAATCGAGTTACTCCTAGTCGAATTAAGACACCAAGATTATTAGATTCTTAGTCAAATTAAGTGTATGTATCGGGTCGGTTCGCATGGATTCGGATTTTGCGTTCTGCGCATGCTCAAGACTTTTCTCAGGGGCCGTGAGCGGGAAGTATAAGGAGACGATAGTCATGTTGTCGCCGTCGGAAAACGAGAGACGGCAATTTATTTAAAAAGGTGGCAAAGACGATTGAGGAAGCCGGTCTCGTGCAAATGTAGTTACCCCCCTATAAGAAGTGTATCATCAACATACATCCAGTACAAACTATGCTTCTGTTACGAGAGTAGCATTTGTGTGTGCATGAGAATGGCAGTGTGTGTGCGTGTGTGTGTGTCTTCAGTTAAGTGAATGAACGAGTCCGGTTGTGTCTGTGCAAACGACGTGTACTGTTAAGTTAGTGGAACTACAAATAAAGTACCCAGCCTGGCAATAATTGGTGGGCGGTTCATTCCGACCTATAAGCAGACCCACTGCGGTTACGTATTTTAAGCACATAAACTCCCCCCACATACAAGGGAACAGGATCAAACACATAAGCCGGAGTGAGATCAGGTCAGAAACCCATGGCAGTCCCGTTAGTAGCCCCTTGGATGGAAGACAGGTCAGCCGTGGGTCCTTTTGCTTCAGTTACCATACTAAAATACTTTAACAAATACAGTGAGTTAAAAGCGATCCGGTTTCGACTATTTTCTTCAAGAACACGGTACTGCCGGTCAAAGTGAAGGGTGTTACCCCCGAGAGAACATCGGCCCTGGAGGGAACGTCTCTCCTGTGCTCCTCCACTACGGTCTGGGAGCCGACAGCAGGAAAGGTAACACTTTGATTTCACCAAAGGCTGAATTAAAAGGAGGCCTACATGTCTTTCTAAATGTTGGTCATCAACAAGGTTGTAAAGTAGTAACTTCGGGCACATCTGTCAAAAGAAATGTTTTTTTACGATCTGCCGAACTGACGGGGATATTCTGATATTATGAATCTTAAAGGCTACGTCAGGTTCTCAGACTCTCTGGTACTTCAACAAGTAAATACTCGTAGTGAGGGTTATCTCGGCCATGGTAGAGAAGGAATTGGGATAAAGGAACTTTGGCTTTGACTCTCTGAAGTCCATATTGAAACGCGACATTGAGTAGAAAGGGATTGTTGCCGTATGCGGGACAGCTGTCAGTTCACTTTGGGTCCATTTCTCCGACGCTCCATTGTTCTGTCCTCTCGGTCGTATGTGGACTCCCCCGGCTGGACTCCTCCCGCCGCAGGAGCCTGCATATGCCTGAGAGGTCTGAACAATGGAGCGTCGGAGAAATGACATGGACCCGAAGTGAACTGACAGCTTTCTACTGAAATCATCTTTCTGGAATGCTGCGGCCGCCTGAGTTTGTTGTTGCTAGTGACGTAAAGAGGTCAACCGGTGGCTCTATTACCACTAGTTGGTATGGGCACAGCGCCACCTATTGTACCGGGGAAAGAAATGCTCTGGCCAATGAATAGATTATCTCACCGCCATGTATACTCTGACAATTGCAGTTGTCCGATTGAGGAGCATAATCAAACTATGGCCTTAATCTGATTAAGCTGTGCATGTAAACGTACTGAGTAATGATACTTACTAATACTAATTTGACACGGTAATGACAACCTTCTGGAACCTTACTGTGGTTTATCGTAAAACTGGTAACCGTTTCATCCCTTATGTATAGGTGCTCATCTTTGAGGCTGGAATAATAATAATCCCCTTGCTGCCTAACAGCTGCAAGTGGAGCCAAAGTCTACTTGTACCATCGCCACGATACAAGTGTACCTTCAGCAAGAACCATCGCCATGGTTAACATGAACCATCGCCAGGGTCTCGGAACACCAGACACTTTTTTTAAACTGCCGGTGTAAAGAAAACACCTGTCCGCACTTGAATGAACATGTTTATTTTTAGTGTTTACAGCATGCCATGTTAAAGGAATTGAATTTCCCCTGGGGATCATTAAAGTATACATCTATATCTAAATTACTTTCTCCTGACAGTTCTCATCTTGTCTCTCCTGTTTGTTACTGTATCTCACTCACTAACTTGCATCAAAATTCTTATCGGAAAGCACAGGGTTGATTGGCTGGGCCGCCAAGCCAGAGCCCTTATGGCTAGAAAAGCTGGTCCAGTGAAATTAAAACTCTGTCAAATTGTAATAATTCTCAATAATGCATTACCATTCCTTCATTTTTTCAAACTTGTCCAACATCAGGCAGATACGTGCTTGAGGCTGTGTTTTGTCTTCCGGTTATTGTCTTGCAGCTATATTGCAGCTTGCAGCTATATTTAGGGGGCGATGCACAAAGCGCGAGGAAACCTAATGTAATTGTTAGTTTTATTAGGGTGTCAAGCAAAAAAGTGTGAAGGCAACCATTGAAATCATAACAATAAAATGTTTTTATTAGCATTCCGCCACGTTTGACTTACACAGCCTAAACCGCTCGCACCCTTTTTATGAAACTTACTACAGCTGTAGAGGCTGACTCAAGATTAACAGAGCAAATATTATACTGATTATAGCAAAAGCTACATTTTACCGCTTTGACTACACAGGCATCCTAATTTTGAACAAAACTGCCTCAAGAACCTATGGCTTCCTTTAAAAAGATTTAAGGCCTTCTTGAATTTTGTTAGAAACACTAAATACCCTAAAAAAATCCCAGGTTTTTTGACTTGGACAAAAATCCATTGGAACATATCATCTGTGGACCAATTTCTGCAATCTGACATTAACAGAAATCTGTACAATAAAGATTAAAGCACTCAGGAGCAATTCATTTGTGAAAAGGGTGTAGTTTAAAATGCGTAAAAGACTTAAATGCTTATATCAACATCAAGATGGACTCCTATCATCTTGAGTCTGATACAAAAGTTGTTCAGAATAAGAATTATAATCTTAATTTCAATTAGGGCGTGGCATCAAGATGGACGTGGTCTGTGACTAAAATCACCACAGTTCATAGACGGAGCGGTTGATTTGGGCGGGACCAACTTAGTGGTTGTTGGGGAAGAAAGTTCCAACTGCTCAAGTAAGATTTAGTCAATTGATAAAACAACATGGCCGCCAGAGGCTCAAATTTTTTCCAAAATTAATTTAAGACCAAAAGCCGAGGTTAACTGAACCCAATCATCATCAACTTTTGTGTAGTCAAAGGCACATGGGTCAAGATGAAACTCACAATATTTCCTGACCCCTTTCACCTACTGTCATGAAATCCTGTAGACATTTGTCTCACCTAATGTTGAAAACGAAGAACCTGTAACAAAATGGTGGCTCGACGTCCAAATGACCCCAATCGATCAATGTTAGGTGACTAAAAGGTGGGGTAAACGTCAATCATCACCAAACGGTGTACTTAAAGCAAAGGTCATGGTTAACCAGGCTAAAGTTCAAAGTAGGACTATAGGGGGCACTAAAGCGATCAATTGAAAACTTTAAGACTCATAACTCCTCAGTGTTTGACGTGCGGTCATGAAAGTTTGTTCGCCCATCCCCAGATCCAAGCTGAGACTATTCCAGCATGTTCAACCGTATACAAACAAAAAAGGTCTCAATGGTCTTCGTCAGGATCTCTATGGTCTATCAGGGTCTTAACGGTCTGCCAGGGTCTTTATAGTCTGTCAGGGTCTTTATAGTCTGTCAGGGTCTTTATAGTCTGTCAGGGTCTTTATAGTCTGTCAGGGTCTTTATAGTCTGCTTTAGGCTTGGCTCTTGTAAAATGCTGCTTGCAGCGTTAATTAGGGTGCCAAGCTTAAAGTGGGAAGAAAAACTATTAAATTGTCAGTGTAATTATTAGGGTTGCAAAGTAGGGCTGGGCGATTCATCGAATTTTGATTGCGATTTTAGCGTCAAACGACCATAAAATAAACATAATCGAGTTTTTCAATATTATTATTTTTTTATGTTTTATAGAAAGGGCAGAACAGCTGGATACATCCAGGGGTTGACAGAGGTTTCAAAAGCACTTGTTTTTGCTTAAAATCTGAATCATGAACGGGCCTCTTTTTGCCAGGCCTAATTTTGGGGGACTCAGAAAACTCATCCTAGCTCAGACTGAAGCTGAATATTAGCTTCCACATAGTATGTGTTTAAAAAATAACAAACTTCTTCTTTGTTTACTTATTTACCAAATGGTTACATCGTGCCATGAAGTGATTTCAGTCCACCGTTGCAAGCTATCTCCCAGTTATATGTAGACCTGCATGCTTTCATCTGGATTTTATGCAAATAACTAAATTTCCATGGTAGTAGCAAAGATATCTATTTTTGTAACTTTCACGTTTCTTGTAAGTCTAACTAAATAATCACAATCGCGTCTATATTAGTGTTGTCACGATACTGGATTTTCTAACTTCGATACTATACCATTTTCGATACCAGGGGAAAACAGTTTTTTTCCAGAAAAGAACGTAACCAAAGTAAATAGAGTATATCTCCAAAACTGCTAGGGCTATATTATTACATCTTGGTACCAATGGAAAGAGTGTTGTGAAAGTGAAATATTCAATGTGGATATTACTTTACGGCATAAGTGGAAGATTACATTTCCACCTGCAATAATTATCAGTTGGTCATTATCATTTGGTATCACTGTTATACAATGAGACCATTTTGACACTTGGAACCTCTATTTAAAGTTCAGGGCAAATTTAATCGAATGACACCAAGCCAAACATTCGCCAATACACATATGGCCACTAGATCGCGCTGAAGAACATGTGTTCTGATTGAAGGCAATTTACCTTTTTCCTAAGAAACCTTCTTTAATAATTTATTGTAAACACAATGTTTAGTTGCAAAATTTGGCCACTGGATTATCTGCTTATGGTGGTTGAATGAGATCAGATTCAACTTTGTGGACAAAAATCACAAAGATAAAATTTCATTTTTTATTTTTAAAAGAAAAGGGGAAGATTCTTCTTAAGTTGTTATTTGCGAGTTTTAGTCCCAGAATGATATGATTTAGATTGGCGGGATTGGCGGAGGCTCAGCTTTCATATAATATATATATATAGGGATGCTCCGAATTTTCGGCCACCGAAAATGGCCCAAAAGCGCATATTCGGTTTCGGGCCGAAATACTTTTATCACCGAAACAACACGGCTGAAACAGAAATTTGTGATGACGCAAACAAAAAGCGCGGCCAGCCCACGCTTGTCTGCATAAGCGCCAATATGTTTGCGGTGTGGACGTTTTTCAATGTTTCTGAGAAAGACCCACGTATAACGATTTGCAAAAATTGCAATGCCTTGATTTTAATGAAGTTAGTGCACAGTCATAGCCATAAATGCAATGGCGCTAGGGTTGCCGCGGTGTGGACATTTTCACACCGAGTAATACACTGGCAATGCCGAGTATAAACGGTATAAACTTTGAAACTAGGTCAACCGCCATCTTCTCCGTCAACTCTCCTCTCACACTCGGTGACAGCGTCTGGCAGCGGCCAATTCTCGGTGACAGCGTCTTTCTAATAACGTTCTATATATAATAGTATAATATAAGTATAATATATTGTATAGATAATATCATGGCCAAAAGCTCTGTGCGCCTCCGGACGGCCGTAGCGTGGGGAGCTCTCATAGGGATCGGGCTTCTCGGGTTTTTTACCGACGTTGCTATGGTTTCCGGTCTTGTGTGTTCCAACGGTTTATTAGGTAGGCCCATTATAAATCTCTGTCTAATCAATATTTCATTAACTGCCTCTTCCGTGGTCATTACAATATTATGAATAGACTGTCGGGTCCTCCGACGTCTCTCCCTCTTCCACAAAAGGTAAAGACAAGGCAACGGTGGTTATCGTGTTGTTGCGCGACAAATTCGACAACACTTCACCAGGGACAGATTATGATTTGTGGCGCGACAAAACTTCGGCGACAACGCGAACGGGCGACAAATGTCGCGTTTGGTGTGAACGCAGGCTACTGTTTGTTTGTTTTATCCCCACGTTACCCGGAAGTGACGATTCTGTCGACCAATCAAATGAGGGGGTGTGTAGCTTGAATTTTCCGGCACCCTTTCAGGCATCTCAGTACCCCAACGGAGGAGTACTGAAGACAAGGGCGAAACGAGTACGGCTCACGCCCACCTTTGGCAGTGGAAACACAAGCCTTACCACACTTTTGCGACCAAACCGCACCCTGCAGTAGAAACGCGTCATAAGGGCGCACTCACACTAGGCAAGTTAGCCTGTTCCGTGCTGCAGGAAGATTTAGCACGATTCCCCCCCTCCCCCCGCTGCCCCGTGTTCACACTGCTCCCAAAGGCTGTGGCCTGGGCACGATTGCTCCTTCTTACATACGTCATCACGTCGTAATACGATAAATACGTCCTGCAGACCTGTACATGGATCCAACACCATCGTCAAGTTTGCAGACGACACAACAGTGCTTGGCCTCATCAGCAACAACGATGAGAGAGCCTACAGGGAGGAAGTGAAACATCTGGCCGCTTGGTGTGCTGACAATAACCTGCTCCTTAACACCAGCAAAACAAAGGAGCTAATTGTGGACTTCAGAAGAGAAAGAAGAATCACGCACAATCCCATTCATATCAACGGAATGGCTGTTGAGCGTGTTTCCAGCTTTAAATTCCTGGGGACCCACATCACAGAGGGCCTCTCCTGGTCCACCAACACCTCCAGTCTTGTCAAAAAGGCTCATCAATGCCTCTTTTTCCTGAGGAAAAAGAAGCGTCACCACCTGTCCTCAGACGTTCTGAGGAACTTCTACCGCTGTGTGATCGAGAGCATCTTAACGAACTGTGTCACAGTCTGGTATGGAAACTGCTCCGTCTCAGACCATAAGGCGCTACAGAGGGTGGTCAAAACCTCACAGCGCATATAAGGACTCCACTTCCTGCCATTGAGGATGTTCAGAGGAAACGCTGTCTGCGTCGCGCTCGCAACATCCTCAAAGACTCCTCCCCACCCCTCCCATTAGACTGTTTGTCCCCCTGCCCTCGGGCAGACGCCTCAGAAGCATCCGGACCAGAACCAGCAGAATGAAGAACAGTTTTTTTCCCCAGAGCTGTCTGCCTTCTCAACTCTGCCTCCCTTCCGATCTCTACCCCCCCCACTGACTCCCCCGCACAACACCTCACACTAGTTACCCCCGAAGCCCACCGAAGAATGTTCACTGTCGTTTGTTTATTCATTATGTAGAATGTTCATATCACCAAAATAAGCTACCTACCTGTAAAATATGTCCATAACCTGTAAAATATTCTGTTAATCTGTAAAATATTTTCTGTATATGTATATATATCTATATATATATATAACCGTAAAACACCAAATAAGGGCCCGGGCGTTTATTTGCTTAAATCGCTCAAATCAACCGGCGTTTATTAGGGACCTGCGTTTATTTGGGACCTGCGTTTATTAATTGTGTATCTCCCTTCAACCCAAACCTCACCAAATATAACAATAATACCGGTAATAAAACGTTAATAATAATAGCCTAATAATACCAGTAGCCTGACACTTAGCGTACTTGTAGCCTATTTAAATTGGTTAATCATGTTATGCCGACCGGTATATTAATTACAGTGGCAACAAATGAGGTTACCACTTACCAGTAACAGATGGAGAGACACGGCTCAAGCTACTTTGCGACCCTTTGCGGATATTGTGGTGTTATGTCTTAATAACATTAAGTACTCCAGTTCCCAGCATGCTCAGTAGAGCTAGGCATGCGCAGGTAGATGTAAAATGGACAGCGTGTGAAGAAGTTCAGTCTTGATGTCGGCAGCAGCACTTGTTAATAATAAACTACGACAACTCGGTATACGTCTCGTCTGGCTTGATACCGGACATAACAGATATGGAACGTTTACTATCAATATGAATACTGATGCAAGTGCAAGCTGTAATTTGATATTATAATAAAGGGGAAAAGGCTGCCGTAATAAACTTTATTTTTCAGTCCGACATTGTTTCACTTTGTGCACCACAAAAAAGATCAGAACAAATATTCAGAACTTGCCCTGTCAGGCCATATAAATTCCACAACACATAAGGCAGACTACTCAATAAAAAATAAACAAGACGAACCTTAGCAGTGGGCTACAAATCAATAGCCTACAAGTAGATGAATGAGCATCATTAAAAATAATCCCAGCTGATTTACCGTAAAACACCAAATAAGGGCCCGGGCGTTTATTTGGGATGGGCGTTTAATATAAAAAATATTTTGGTACACCCGGCGGTTAATTGGGACCGGCGGCAATTTGGGACTCGGCCCTTATTTGAAGTTTTACGGTAAGCATTTATCCATGTCTATTAATATAACATATTCACTGCACCTTATCGCTGTATATCTTATCTGTATATAACAATCTGTACAACATATTTATATTTATACCACATTTATATTCATATTCATATTGCCTTTATATCTATAATATTCTTGCACTTTCTGCTTGTTGCACTTCTGGTGAGATGCAAACCTCATTTCGTTACCTGAAACTTGTGTTTGAGTAATGACAATAAAGTTGGTTCTCATCTCATCTCAAATTAGTCATCACCAAGCCTGGTGTCCAGCTGCGACTGAATGCTGTTGTCGGCCCAAATTTCAAGTAAACACTTGACTTCACTATCGCACCAACATAAACCCACTCGTGAATCGCTTGCCGGCATTGTTTAAAATGATTGTTGTGGGGAAGAAAGGCATGGACCTATAAAGAAAGAAGGGTCACGCAAAGGACTACGTCATCCAGCTCACGTTGCGTATCATCTCATTAGCATCTGTACTTTGGCCACGGCACACCTCTCCCAAGTGTGCCATGACCAAGGGGCTGTTCCTTGCTGGACTTACTAGACTTTAGACATACTAGACTTTAGTATGCAAATGAGCTGGGCACGGGGCCGCGGCCCTAGCGTGAGTGGCCCCTAAACTACATTGGCCATATTCTTCTAAATGCTGGTCCCACTATTGTGACAAATATACCACGGACTATGAATAATAACTCTGTGACGAAGAAACAACCAAACTGTTTCAAACTGTCAATCACGCGAGCAGTATTGTGGAACCCAAATACAAAACCGAAAGGGATATTCGGCGGACATTTAAACATACAGAGCGTTGTTTCAAATACGGAACAACTTGAACATTTACTCCTTGATTATCTGTGTCTTATGGAAACTTGGTTAACTCCTACAACCCCTTTAGCTGTATTTAATGTCCCGGGCTAAAAAGTACACAGACGGGACAGAGGAAAAGGGAAAGGGGTTCTTATTCCTGTCAAAGAAAGCATATTGATGGGCATTTCGAGTAATTTTCTAACCGAGTACCCGAACCTGGTCCTAATCGAGTACCCGAATAATAAAATATACAGTATCTTCCTTTACAAAGTGCAAGATACATTTTTAAATGTAAAAAAAAAGGGCTGTGAACTATAGCCTCCGTCTTTGCGCAGCCAGGCTCCCTGAGTCCGTCATGTAATGGCAAAAATAAATCAATAAATCAATCGAAGCCTAAATTGAGGCCTAAATCAAGGATTATTCGATTGTCATACCATCATTCCTGATAGTAGTGATCACACACGGCAACAGAGCAACCATCTTGATGTAAATAAACGATCTTTGGCAGATCAGTGTTTTCCCATTGGAGTTTAGCCCGTCATGTGACGGCACACGGGTCCCCCTATTGGACAGGCTTGACTGCTCGGCTTCTGGGTAAGCTAACGTTACAAACACACCGGTGGGGTCGATGTAAAGGCTGAAATAGACGAGAAACAGAGCGACTATACACCCGGCATCGCCGACAATGAAATAATCATAGGTTACCCGGTTACTAATTCGTAACCGATTAGCAGATTGTTTACTCGGGTACCCGAGTATCCGAGTAACCGTGCACATCCCTAAAAACAATTGACATTGATGAAAACATCCTGGAGTGTGTCGGTTAGGGCTGGGTGATAAAACAACGATATTTATCGCGATAGACACGTAATCAATATCAATAGAAAATGTGTTCGATAGAACGTTTCGATTTTATTTTTACTCCTTGTTGTAAGAATTATCTCAATCCCCAATTTCGTTGTACAAGTTTGCGCAATGACAATAAAGTCTGAATCTGAAACCGGAGCAAAAAGTCTACTTCTAGCTCCGGTTGCGAAGCAAGGTTGGTTGCACAAACAAAGGCACTCGTCCTCTGGTACCTAGTAACGTATGGAGTGACACGCTAATAACCAATCATGTAACAGTATCAAGTTTGGTTGCGCCATCGTCGTTTGGTTGCGCCATCTCGTTGTCTCGTGTTCACAGAAACGGCGTGCTGTGAGATGTTGTGAAAGATGAGTACCGCAACGCGTGAGGAAATTGTGGATAAAAATGGAAATGTCAGCTCACCAGTATGGCAGTTCTTTGGATTTTACAAGTCAGACCGTAGTCAGACTAATGTTGTCTGTAAATTATGCAAGACCGTAGTCCACACCAAGACTGGGAATACAACCAACTTATTTGACCATCTTAGCCGCTCTCACCCTTTGGAGCACAGCCGTATCAAAAAACGGCCAATAACATCTGCAAATGCAACACCACAAAAGCAGCAGCAGACCACCATGGAGAGGTACTCGGCATCAGTGCCTTATGACAAAGCATCCAAACGCTACAAAGACATAACCCAGGCAGTGACATATCCCATCTAAGAGCTAAGGATATGCTTCAGTACCGTTGAGACGCCCGGTGTTTCAGTTCAACTCGTGACCGTGTTAACTGGTGACCATCATCAGACACGTAGCTGTCCTTGCGGTTGCCTCTTTGATTTGTTTTTCAATAAAATGAATAGTTCAGATGTTACAGATGTAAAGGTTAAGTCTATCTCAGTTTTACTTGAATTTTTCTCAAAACACTGCATATATTAAAAAAAATAAATGTTATATAGGGTGAACTTTTTTGCACTTAACTTGCAGTAAAAAATATATAGGCCTATGTAGATAGTTCTTCTAGGGTTTCAATAAGTTTACATTTTACACTTTGCAGATGTTTTTGTAACACTTTTTTTTGTTAACCACTTTATTTTTGATAATTGTTAAGTTTTCATTGTGATGTTATTTATTTGAGTGTTTTCCATGGCTGTGTTGTTGACATTCATTTCCATTGTCTACCTACAACCAGACTAAGGTTAAAGGTTGTATCAGCGATTCTGATTGAAACATAAAGTATCACATTCATCTGCTTTTTCCTCACGATCTGCTAGCTGCCCGTTCCATAAGCAGGCTGTCAAAAAACGGCGTCTCTCTAGGCAGCCTAGGCTCCGAGATCGCACACAAAAACAAATGGTAACACCTCAAAATCAAAATAAACAGTGTTCCAACCAATCACAGACAAGGGGTGGGTGTTGTGGTGTTTCGTGCTTCGTGCACGCGAAGTGGTAGCTACAAATTCCTGTTGCATTTTCATTTTTAAAACACGGGAGGGAGGTGCTAGCTGGCTCTGTTTGTTTGGAATCTCGCAACGGAAGTCAGGACAACCAGAATCGCTGATACAACCTTTAAGATTAAAATAAAAAATAATAATAATTTTGTATATTTTTCTCCTGGTCATTATTTTAAATAGGTCATACAAATTATCGATAATTATCGATATCGACCGATATGAAACACTTATATCGTGATAGTTTTCAGCCAAATCGCCCAGCCCTAGTGTCGGTGTTACAATTATGCTCTCTCCTCAAATGTCATCTATTGTTTTTGCAGTCTACCAACCACCCAATGCTACAAATGATTTCTTTGATTCCTTATCTGGCATTCTCAAAAAACATGATGGTAAAAAAATTCTTCTAATGGGAGACTTCAATTTGAACTGGTTAGACAAAGTGCAGAGAAAGAAACTTAAGGACATCACCAAAACATTTCAGATGACACAAATGATAATAAACCTACAAGAATAACAAAATCTTCATAAACACTACTGGACCTGATTTTTTACAAATAAAGCAGACAGAATAACAAAAAAGTACAACTTAATCACTGGTATATAGGGGTGCAACGGATCACAAAACTCACGGATCGGATCGCGGTTTTTGAGTGAGGGGTCGGATCATTTCGGATCAACAACAACAAAAAAGATAACAAGACAATTGTGACTTTAAATAAAATCTTCAAACGTGTAAAAACAAAATAAAGAGAAATTAGGTAATAATCCTGCTTTCTTCAAGCATATTCAATATTTGAAAATTGCAGTCCGAGGCATTATTCCTTCTTTTTAAGGATAGTAAATAATCCCTAACCCTAGATTTACAACTTTAAATTCAGGATGTCTGCATTGCCTTGGGGAGTTAGAGTTCATATTCAACGGTGGTAGCGAAATACAGTTTCTGTTGTGTTTTATTTGGCATTTTGTAAATCCATTGATTTATGTTGGAAGACTCCAACGCCAAATAAAACAAGACAGAAACTGTATTTCGCTACAATATTGATGATGTTGTAAATACCGTAAACGCACAACTTTTTTTTTTTTAATCAGCCGATCCGCGGATCACTTGCGTCCCGAACCATGAGGGTTGATCCGTAGGCCTACGGATCACGGGTAACCCGTGAACCGTTGCACCACTACTGGTCTTTCAGATCACAATCTGACACCATTTGGTCGAAAGCTGCCAAAAACTTAGGGCTGCAACAACCAATCGATAAAAATCGATTACTAATATAACTTTATTTCACAGACTCCAAGTCCAACAACTGACACAAACAAGAAAACATAGACAAACAATATAGACAGCACTAGGGCTGCAACAACAGGTAGAGGTGGATGAGATGCAGTTTGGCTTCATGCCCGGAAAAGGTACAACAGATGCAATCTTTGTCACCCGACAGATGCAAGAGAAACATCAGGAGAAGAGGAAGCGGCTGTACTATGCTTTTGTTGACCTGGAAAAAGCATTCGATAGGGTACCAAGAGAGTCTGTGAGGTGGGCCCTAAGGAAGTCTGGCGTGGGGGAGGGATTGGTCAAGGCAGTGATGACTCTCTACTGCAAAGCTTGCACTGTAATTAGAACGGGAAGTGGTGATAGTGATGGGTTTGAAGTAAGGGTAGGGGTGCACCAAGGCTCAGTACTCAGCCCACTGCTGTTCGCAATTGTGATGGACGTTGTATCCAGGGAAGTAAGGGATGGACTACCATGGGAGCTGCTCTATGCTGACGACCTGGTACTGATGGCCCACAGTCGGGAAGACCTAGCAAAGAAGCTAGTGGCCTGGAAGTCATGCTTGGAAGTGAAAGGGATGAAGGTGAATGCGGCAAAGTCAAAGGTCATGGTCGGTGGTGCGGGCCTGGGAGTGTTGCCGCAGTCAGGAGCATGGCCATGTGGAGTTTTGTGGGAAGGGAGTGCAAAAATAACTCCATTCCAGTGCAGGGGCTGTCAGAAATGGGTCCACCCGGAGATGCAGTGGGAGTAAAAGGCAGCCTGTCAGCTGCAAGTGATACCTTCCAATGCAAGGCGGTGCAGGGGAGAAGTTCCGCAATCAGACACACAGCCGCGAGCAAGAGGGGCTTGTGGTAGGGGGGGAGAGACATACGAGGTGGTGGACAGTTTCTGCTACCTCGGTGACATGCTCAACGCTGATGGGGGGGTGGACCTAGCGGTGACCACAAGGGTGAGAAGTGGATGGAAGAAGTTCAGGGAACTCATGCCCTTCCTAACATCCAAGGCCCCATCCCTGAAGATGAAAGGTCAAGTGTACTCTGAACAGAACTGAACAGAGCAGAGATGAGGATGATCAGATGGATGTGCGGTGTGTCGCTAAGGGAGAAAAAGACCAGGGCAGAGCTGAGACAGAAGATGGGAGTGGAGGCTATAGTGGATGTGGTGAGGAGAGGCAGACTGCGATGGTATGGACATGTAGTCAGGAAAGAAGAGAACGACTGGGTGAAAAAAGTAATGTCGATTAACTTGGAGGGGACAAGACCCAGTGGCCGGCCCAAGAAGACCTGGCAGACGACCGTGCTAGCTGACATGAAAGCACTCGGCATCAACCAGGAGATGGCCATGGACCGTTCCCGGTGGAAGAAAGCCATAGCGAGAATCCAGTCCAACCCAGCGGTGCCTGGAAAGCGGACTCTAAACCGATGATGATGATGATGATGACTAGGGCTGCAACTAACGATTATTTTAATAATCAATAATCGGTCGATTATTTTTTCGATTAATCAATGAATCGGATAAAAAAAAAGAAACATTTGTAATTGCCGCATCTTTATTCAAAAACTGAACATTACTTCAAATTCACAGTGCAGACTGAAGTGTAAAAACACCAGGTTATTGCTCCAACGTCCCGGAACCATTAAAAGTAATATTAAATGATAAAAAATTAAAAAACATAACTGGGATAACACAAAAAAACATACAATGTTTGATATACATTTATATAAATAAATTAAATCATCTTAATTTCTCTCAGATGACAGATCGTTCATTTTTATTGATATTGATACCATTTTTGAGACTCCTTGAAATAAAACTTGTATTATTGCTTTCATTGCTGATAAGATAGATCATAGTTCAAGATAGGACGTTAAACAGTTCATAATTCCATCTTTACTATCTATTTTATATTGCTGGGAAAACAGGTTTTTGCCAAAATCTCAAATTTCATTTTTTTCTGTGTTGCATTTGAACGCATCAATCATATTACTGAGCCGATCTGAACACATCATATTTGACACTGTTTGCGACTTTTTTTTAAGCTAACTAGCTCTATATCCTGCCGATTTTAACATGGATTTAAAAACTGGATTACGCTTTTAACTGACGGGACTTTCTACACCGTCCGGTTGTGTGATTACCACTGCTACTTTGAATGACTGTTGATGCAAGGGTTGCCGACTTCTTGGCGGTGCGCTCGCAGCAGCAGCTTTTCGGTCGGACTAGACGGATACTAATGGCGCATTTCCACTAGCACGGCTCGGCTCGGTACGGCTTGGCTCGGCGCGCTATTTGCGTGTTTCCACTAGCACGCAGTACCTGCAACCGGGTACATTTTTTGTATCACCTCAGCCCTGGTTCCAAGCGAGCCGAAGCGTTACTAAAACGTGACGTCAGCCGACTGCCTTCCACTGATTGGCCGATGAGTGTCGTCACTGGAAGCGTCATAACCACGCGACGACCGCCTAGAATGTAAATAAAAACAAGACACCACTTTTTACTGCTTTTTGACTTGGAACGAGATGGCTTCTCAGAAAAAATCCACTCCTTGGTCGGTGGAGGAGGTCCAGACGTTCCTGACTCTGGTTGCCGAAGAACGGATTCAGAGGGAGCTCGACGGCACCACGCGAAATGAAACGTTGCTCTGCGCCGTGTAAATGACGTCAAATAAAGTTGACAGTTTTTTTTAACCCGAAGACAGTGAAGGTACAACACTATTATATAGGCCTACATTCCAGTGTTAAGGTATGACCAAAATACAAGCTGTGGTCGCTCACACTAAAGCTTGGACATATTGGACATATTATAAAGAACCAACCTGTCGGCAGCTGGTTGTAATTGCCGTGAGTGACGTATGAGTGACGTATTAATCGCGCGACTCAACGAATCGATGACCAAATTCGTTGCCAACGCTTTTAGTAATCGATTTTTATCGATTCGTTGTTGCAGCCCTAGACAGCACACATTCTGTCCACACACAAACTAAAAAAAGTACAGTTGTTTAGACCAGTATTTCCAAAACATGGAGTTGTATTTTGTGTCACTCTGAGTTGGGTCAGTCAAAGATATTATAATTCCATTTTTTGATCGATACAGTCTGCAGATAAATTTATAAACAAAATTTCTCAACAAAGCATTGAATGTGGGGACATTACTGGACACAAACAAATGGCTGGCACTTTCCCACCGTGGATACTTTAGCAAGATACGAAGAGCTTCATTATACGCAACCCTGATCATGTTCATCTTACCTTTACTATAATTGTACCAGAGGTGTGCTGTATAAAATGGTGTACAATAGGCTCTAAAGAGAGCAATTTTATCATCCTCTGCGCACATGTGAAATTTACGAGCGATCATGTTTGCTTGCGCATACAGTTTACAGCATTGCCGTTGCACATCATCATCATCAGAGATCATCTCGAATAATATGTCCCAGGTATTTAATCTTGGTGACAACATTGAGTGACTGCTCAGACAGACAAAAAGAGGGAAACTTTCTCTTTTGGTCCTCCTTAGTTCTAGCTATCATAACCACACTCTTTTTGGGATTAAATTTGATATCGTATTGCACACCATATTCAGCACACACTCAATAGTTTCTGTAAACCAGCACTATAGGATGACAGAACGACTAAATCGTCCGCATACATCAAATGATTGATGAGCCGATTCCCCACCATACATCCAGTCTTGCATTTGTGTAGTCTCCGGTGACAGACCATCCAAATACAGATTAAAAATGACCGGCGACAATATCCCCCCCTGTCTAACTCCATTGGTGACAGGAAAGCTGGGTGACACCGCCTTGCCCCATCTGACCTTCATGGTTTGTTTAGTGTACCAATAGTACAAAATACGTATCAAATAGGGGGGGACCCCTTGCTCTTGTAACACAGTGAATACTAAAAGTGTTGGCAACAAATTTGGTTATCGATTTGTTGAGTCACACGATTTATACGTCACTCGTAGGGGCTGCACTGTTTACAGCCAGCCGCCGACAGGTTGGTTCATGGTTGATGTACACCCACAGCGAGTGAGCGACCACAGCTTGTATTTTGGTCATATCTTAACACTGGACTGTAGGCCTATGTATAAGTGTTGTACCTTCACTGTCTTTGGGTTAAATCAGTATTCTTCTAGTCCAACCAAAACCTCCGTCAGCTGCTGCTGCTGCAGACGGTGTGCAGACGGGCTCGCAGTCGGCACCGCGTGCATCAACAGTCATTCAAAGTAGCAGTAGTAATCACACAACCGGACGGTGTAGAAAGTCCCGTCAGTTAAAAGTAGTAATCCAGTTTTTATATCCATGTTAAAATCGGCAGGATATAGAGCTAGTCAGCTTAAAAAAAGTAGCAAACAGTGTCAACTGTGATGTGTTCAGGTCGGCTCAGTAATATCATTGATGTGTTCAAATGCAACAAAAAAAAAAGAAATTTCAGATTTGGCGAAAAACCCGTTTTCCCAGCAATATAAAATAGATAGTAAAGATGGAATTATGACCCGTTTAATGTTCTATCTTGAGCAATGAACATCAGCAATTTAAACAATACAAGTTCTATTTCAACAAAATAATAGAAAAGTATCAATAGTGGTATCAAGACATGGATCGTTAAGGAGTCTAGAAAATGGTATCAATATCAATAAAAATTAACGATCTCCTGTCATCTGAGTGAAATTAAGATGATTGAATATATTTTTAACCGTTAGTATTTACCGGTTTAAGATCTTATCGGTTAACCATGGACATCCCTTATATACTGTATATGTATATCATACATTCTATGTTTTTATTGTGTTATCCCAGTTATGTTTTTTTATCATTTAATATTACTTTTAATGCTTCCGGGACGTTGGAGCAATGACCTGGTGTATTTACACTTCAGTCTGCACTAGGGATGGGCATTCGATTAAGTTGTCTTAGTCGATCGTCGGGGGAATTAACGATCAATTAGTCGATTAATCGTTACTATTTTTTTTTTTGCGTTGCTTTGCAACAGTTCAGTACCAGTCGAGGATCAATTTATATGCTTATAGGATTAAGTATTTACATTCAAAATGAAATGAAATTACAAAAACAGTGTGTTTTCCTCATTGGGATCTTTATTATTAGATGAACAACTCGGTTAAACCTAAACTAAGCAAAACTAACTAAACATAACTAAAAATAAACACAACCCTAGTTTCTTCCCAAAATAATAACAATATTCTAAAAAAAATTGTGTATTATAATTAATTCGGACGGGTTTTGCCAAATGTAACGCAAAATTTTTAAAAAAAAGGCAGAGAAAGAAGGCCGAGAACAATGAATTAGGCGTAGTAACAAAGCTTCTGAAAATAGAACCAGTAACTCACACAACTTCAGCACCAGTCTACGGATTTTTGTTCAGAAAGATGAGCATGTTGACATGCTCCAGGGTCAAACGCGACCGCAGCCTGGAGACCGTCAGTCCAGCCGCCGAAAACACCCGCTCTGAGGGGACCGACGGTGCGGTGATGCACAAATACCTCCGTTCTCACTTGGCAAAGCGGGGGAACAACTTTCCACCAGCTGTAGGGTGCAATCCAGGGCCTCAGAAAGTTCTTTATTTCTGCTTCGATGCCAACCTCGCCTTGAGTGGTATTGAGTCGATTCAGATCGGGCGAAAATAAGTGTACTGAAAGGAAACTATCGCGAAGTGTGTGGCGATGTACACTTTTCGTACTCGACGTCATCTTAGCTACGTAGCGGAAGAGGGCGGAGCCAGGCTGAGCCAAAGTCGGCGCATTTTCCACATAGCCTGCATTAATAGTCATTTTGTAGTTTTTATAGTATTATAGTTTTTATAGCTGCTAGGCGTAAAGAGTTTACCGCACAAAGCGGGATGTTTATTGCGGGGGAGGAGCCCGCAAATTTAAATATTGCCCCCGTGTGGTAAAATGTTTAATTGCACACGGCATTAGATTAGTCGATGAAAAATTTACGTAATCGACGAAATTCTTAACGATCAATTAGTCGATCGTCAATTAATCATGCCCATCCCTAGTCTGCACTGTGAATTTGAAGTAATGTTCAGTTTTTGAATAAAGATGCGGCAACTACAAATGTTTCTTTTGATCGTAAAAATACTCGACCGATTAATAGATTATTAGAATAATCGTTAGCTGCAGCCCTACACACAATTCAGGCCAGTACAGGACACCTCAGACAATACAGACCAGTACAGGACACCTCACACAATACAGGCCAGTACAGGACACCTCACACAATACAGGCCAGTACAGGACACCTCACACAATACAGGCCAGTACAGGACACCTCACACAATACAGGCCAGTACAGGACACCTCACACAAAACAGGCCTCTGCAGTCGTTGGGCGGGGGGCGGCAATCTGTACCCTCACTGCTAGTGGCCACCTCACTCTGTACCCTCATCCCTAGTGGCCACCTCACTCTGTACCCTCACTGCTAGTGGCCACCTCACTCTGTACCCTCACTGCTAGTGGCCACCTCACTCTGTACCCTCACTGCTAGTGGCCACCTCACTCTGTACCCTCATCCCTAGTGGCCACCTCACTCTGTACCCTCATCCCTAGTGGCCACCTCACTCTGTACCCTCATCCCTAGTGGCCACCTCACTCTGTACCCTCACTGCTAGTGGCCACCTCACTCTGTACCCTCACTGCTAGTGGCCACCTCACTCTGTACCCTCACTGCTAGTGGCCACCTCACTCTGTACCCTCACTGCTAGTGGCCACCTCACTCTGTACCCTCACTGCTAGTGGCCACCTCACTCTGTACCCTCACTGCTAGTGGCCACCTCACTCTGTACCCTCACTGCTAGTGGCCACCTCACTCTGTACCCTCACTGCTAGTGGCCACCTCAATCGGACGGTTCCCACCATCTTAAACAGACATATTTCCATCATCCAACACCAAGGTATGCAAGTCGTAATTTCTTGTGAGCCATGGGGATATTCACCACAGGTCTGTTAATTTGCACCGTCGAGGCTTTCATGCAGGATTTCATGCCGAGTTGAGGCAGGCATGTTTTCACCTGAACACACAACATTTTAATTAGCCTTCCCTGAGCTGGGAACTGGGGCTCCTGTGCGACTACAACAGTTCTCTGACTCCTTCCCAAATGAATAAACAGAAGCACCCGGTGGGACCAGGCACCAGAGGTAACTAACAGCTCATCAGACTTCCACTTCATCAAAAGCCTGCGACCTCCAATGAGGCACTGCTAATATTAAATCTCTAGGAGGAGGATACAGCTTCACACCAAGAAGGCCTGTTTCACTCTCCCCAGGAAATGGTTGGATAAAAGATAGTTGTAAGAATAGGAAACACGACAGTGTTTACTTTTGCTCAAAGGGCATTATAGACGGACCCAAAATACAATCTTACTGCTTTAACTGTATCAACAAACTCAAATCGAGGTATACTGCATTCTACTTAAAGAACGTTTAATGTCAAGTTTTACTGGAATAACAACCATGTAGCTAACATGGGGCTCATATTCCCCTTCAAAAAGGCATAGTGAAAGATTTCCAATGATCCGTGTATGGATATCATCACAGAATCCTCTCCCCATTCGGGGATAATACAAATGAGTTCACACATCAGATTCAGACGGTCATTCGAAATAGGGGCAAACATAAGCTACCATGAAGACTGACTCCGGTCCGGTCCATCTCAAATAACCCATGTACATCCAACAACTTATTTCTATAATTGACTGACAAGGTCATCGATGCAACTGTAGGGAACTGCTTGTTTCAACACAGTAAACAAATCCATTGTACATCAGAAGGGATGGAGCCCAACGCAGCAGTGGCAGCATAATGAAACTCAGTTGTGTTTTGGCATATCCAGGTTGCCACACATGTTCTCACTATCCCCCACTCCCAGTTGTAGCCATATGATCCTCGTCCTGGTTTAATGAGGAATCGGGGAAGACCGTATCGGATACCAAACGCTCCATAACTGAACGACTGATACACTCATGAGACAAAGTTTGAGCTTTCAATTCAGACTAATGGTTTTACATTCAAGAAGGCCTACAGCTAATGGTTGACTTCAAAACAGAATGTAACATCATTGGAATTTACAGAATAGTTGCTTTAAGATAGTTCACAAAACGCAATTTAACATCTTAAACACGTTTAGAACGCACAAGTTTGATGCGAGATGCATTAGTAGCTGACCTTTTAACTCTGTATTAATTTGATCTAAAAACCAAACCTCGTCTCTAGCAGATGGCCACTGTTCTATCCCCCTGTATCATGGATATTTTTAACCCCTGCATCATGTACATCTTTGATTTAACCGTTTATCATGTATATCTTTAATTTAACCCTGCATCATCTACATCTTGAATTGAACCTGCATCAGGTATATCTCTAATTGAACCCTGTTTTATGAATAACTTAATTAACTCCGTTTCATGAATATCTTTAATTTAACCCTGTTTCATGTATTGTCTAACTGTGTTACACTAGTGTAGCTCTCGGTGGCTAATAGGCTATCCAGAAGAAAATACTCCAGCCCAACTTTTTACTACCCGCCCATGGGCATAATCACTCCACTGAGTGTTATCAAATCCAATACGCATAACTTCATTTCTTTATCGTTGATGCTACAAAATCCTCAAATTGTGATTTAAAAAAAAGGCTGACATTCACATCTATGGTCTGCGGGAAAGTAGACCAGACCCCCTCCCTCTCCAGCAAGTAGACCAGACCCCCTCCCTCTCCAGCAAGTACCCCCCTCCCTCTCCAGCAAGTAGACACCAACCCCCTCCCTCTCCAGCAAGTAGACCAGACCCCCCTCCCTCTCCAGCAAGTAGACCAGACCCCCTCCCTCTCCAGCAAGTACACCAGACCCCCCTCCCTCTCCAGCAAGTACACCAGACCCCCCTCCCTCTCCAGCAAGTACACCAGACCCCGCTCTCCAGCAAGTCGACTAGCACCACTTCCATTTCCAACACGTACACAGACCCCGTACCCCTACTTCTCCAGCAAGTACACCAGACCCCATCTCTCTCCAGGAAGTAGACCAGACCCCTCTTCCTCCATGAAGTAGACCAGACCCCTCTTCCTCCATGAAGTAGACCAGACCGTCTCTTACCCAGCAGCAGAAGCTTCACCTCCCGGGCCGCCTTCTCTCCGTCGTCCCGCAGGTTCCTGTCGATCATCTTGCTGCGCTCCTGCGCCGCCTTGTCGTCCGTGCTCAGCGTGCAGCCCATCTTCAAACCCCGAAGATCAAACCCCAAAGAAAATAACGAACCGGAGCTAACCAGCTAACATCTATCGAGGAGTCCCCAAACACACTCCAACACGCCCTGCTCACGGAAAAACACTCCGTTCACAGTCGAGACTTTTGGAATTAAACTTCAAAAGCCACGTATGTGCACGCTATATGTATATTGTTAGTAATAGATGTTTTCCAAAAAAAAACAACGTTATAATTTAGAAATGGGGCTGTTCAAGCAGGCGACATGTCGTTATTGGAGATGTGTTGAATGCTCATTTCCTGTTCTTTAGGGTACATTTAGCTGCGCCTGCGCGGTAGATACCAACACCCTGCACACCCCTGAGGACTAGAGCACGTGGTGCATCTGATGCAAATGAAGTCATCGAGCACAGGGTGCATTTCAATAAAAAATGACAGGATTGTATTAATCTGTGGACATTATATGTATATATATATATATATATATATATATATATATATATTATATATATATATATATATATATATATATATATATATATATATTATGTGTGTGTGTGGTTGTGTGTGTGTGTGTGTGTGTGTGTGTGTGTGTGTGTGTGTGTGTGTGTGTGTGTGTGTGTATAGTGTGTGTGGCATGTTTGTCTTTATGAGCGAGGGCCCGAAGAAGTAGAGTTTTGAATCTCTCACACTCCTCATTAAGTCGTTTTACAATGTGCATTTGAAAAAAATTTAAGGAAAAAAACACAGTAACAACACTGCCAGTAATATGATATCATAATAAAAGCCTTTCAAAAAGGTTTATAATGGTTTACAGCAAACAGTCTGACACTTGGATTTGAAGTTCAACTAAAGGAGCTATTGCGTCTTAGTAGTTGGATCAGTTATAGATACATTCAGTCAGCCAGTTTACTCCAAGTCAATCAGGGAGTATTTCAACTTTTCAAGTGTACAATGCAACATATGTACTTTTTTCATTATATGGGCTTATTTAAAGTCTGGATGACACAGAAATGGTTGTCTGGTTATTCCCAAAAGAGTTGGTAATATCGAAAGGAAAGATTTAAAACTGTGGTGACCCGTTTGAGTACCACATCCAGAAATGTAAATGTTGTGCGGTAGATCATCTCCTGCTCCAGCCCTGAGAGCATTCTGAGGCTGACACAAAGAACACACATTTGATTCTTTTAGTTATGACCCTGAAAAAGTTTGCCCACATATATATTAATGCACCCCAATTCTTTTCATTGATTTTTGTAATAATAACATTTGCATGGATGTAAGTGTAATGAAAGTAACAATAATGTAAATAAATTCAATAAATGAACTTCATCCATCCATCCATCTGTCAAATTGTTTATTAATTTAGCAGAAGCAACATTGTTCCTAATATCGGATGCGATGTGTTCAGCTAGAGCCGTGCTAATGGTTTTAATCGGGTTGTTATTGGAATGGAGTTGTGGTCAACACTTACCTCTTCACTTTACATGGACATTTCCATTGCAGATGGCCCCTCCATCATGCAAACCAGGCCCATAATTCAATCGTATGTGCTCATATTTCCCTCTGCATGGTGTACAGTGTGGACATGTTCTCACAAGGTTTTTAATGTTTACATTTATGGAAACAATCACGTCTTTTTAGTCAAGTGACATCTTTATCAGTTCAAATGTGACACAAAATGGGGGATTTTATTTCTGAAAGATGTTTAAAAAATATGAATAATAATTGCATGGACCCCTAATCCTGTTATTTCTGCCTCAGATTGGTGCCTATTAATGCACAATATTGCACGTGTCATTCATACACATGCTTCAATAGGAAGTGTAATTCCACCCTCATTCAGTCATCTTACTGCCATATACACTGCTACCACTAGGGAATAATAGTACAACCTAAATTGTATACACATTTGTATTTATATTTTGGTTTCTCAATTGCAACCTTTAGTGGCTTGAGTGGTATGGACAGCTACAGCTACAGCTTCTTCTTCAAACTAAACTGAGAGAGGTAGAGTCTGTATCTGTATTTTGCAAATACCATTGTTATCCTCCCCCAAGTTGTCCTTCGATCAGATATGCCTACATTTCTGAATCTATAATCAACTATATCAATTTTAACGATGTCTTCATAGCAGTTGAGATAAAAAAATCCATTGCCAAACCGAAGCACTTCTTGTTCCTATACACAAAGTGGGACTATTTTCTAATATCTATTTTCTAATATATTTTATGTTGTATGTTAATTATTATGTATATCGGCTACTGATCAGCATCTATTGACCAAACAGTGTAGATTACAATATCATACCCAAATGCATGTTTATGTTAAGATTTTTTCCTTTTCCTATTTGTATTCTGTTTTTGTTTTTTTTAAATGTGTCCCTTTTTTTCATTCTATATGAACGGAGCAATGGAACAACTCACTGTTAAATAGGGAAGGTCCGATAACACCTACAGCGTTTCTTCAGTTCATTGCTCATTCAGTTTGTTTTTGTTGGTTTTAGGGTTTTGTTTCTGTCTGTGTGTGTGTGTGTGTGTGTGTGTGTGTGTGTGTGTGTGTGTGTGTGTGTGTGTGTGTGTGTGTGTGTGTGTGTGTGTGTGTGTGTGTGTGTGTGTGTGTGTGTTGGTCTGTGTTGGGTGACTTCTGGCAGCTTCTAGGAGTGTAATAGATCATGTGCACCAAGCGATGTACTCCTAAAAATCTCTAGATGTCTTCCCTTTCCACTGACAAACGCATGTGCGCTACTTCGTAAATGTACATCCAATGTTCAATACAGAAAGGCCTATTGGCAAAAACTATTGGCCCATTTAATTACTAATAGCAATAGGATCAGGTCACTTGGTTGTCAACCAAGACAATATGCATCATATTGCAAGAAAACCAACGCCTGCGCTTCGAATGAGGATGATTAATGCCATATCACTCTTTGATCCTAGCTGTTAGCTTTTCATGCTTAAGTTCAACTTTGTTTATCCTCAATGGTACCCTATAGTTCAATATCAAATGAATCAGGTACCCCTCTGTACATTAACACTTCCCCTGTGCCCCCTGTACAACCTGAATTCATGTATTCATGAGAGCTGATCCTGCTTGTTTTGAGGGTTTGTTGAAATGTTACTGTTACTAGGTTTGGAGCATCCTACCAAGATACAGTGTACCCACTGCTGCACAAATGAAATCCAACCTCATGTCTGATGAAATACAACAACACTAAAATAGAACAAGATAATCATGACACGCAATTCGAATGCCACAGTCGAAGTCCCTGTTGGCCTATAGGTTACTAAATCAGCAAGTGGGTTATAATATCATGGAGGCTTGCTCACAAATTAAATATAATTTATCCAAATCTTCACCCAAGCCTACATGGCCTGCTCTGATATAATTTATTTGCATCCTTTATTGTGTTTCACTGTTTTTCAGTGACAATTATTTTCCATAATACTTCAATCAAAGTAAGGTCAACATCCGACTAGGTGGGAGCACATCAATGGTCTGAGTGAAAGGTCAGTAAAGGTCAGTAAAGGTCTTGTAAAGGTCACAGTTCCATGCCGATCAATAGAGCCCCGTCCCCCGCTCTTGTGTGTTTTAGTTAAACTACGTAGGTTAAGAGTTTTAAATTAAAAAAAAATCAGTCTAAGGCCCTGTCCATGCAGATTTATTTTTTGCGAAAAAACACAGAATTCTTGTAAGTTTTCACTCTCCACTTAACAAATCTGTCCTTCACCGCCTGCAATCCATTCAAAATAATGCTGCTGCTAGGCTACTAACTAAATCAAACAGACACGCCCACATCACTCCTATACTCTGCTTCCTTTACTGGCTCCCTGTAACTTACAGGATCCAATTAAAAATTCTCACCATAACCTAAAGGGCTCTAAATGGTCTGGCCCCTGCTTATCTTGCCAACATAATTCACCAACAGACCCCATCCCGGTCTCTCAGGTCTATCAACCAAAATCTGCTTGCCATGCCACGCACCCGTCGGAAGACATGTGGAGATAGAGCCTTTTCCGCTTTGGCACCCAGACTCTGGAATGCTCTGCCAACCAGCATCAGGTTTGCTGTGAGTGTGGACTGTTGTAAGGGTCAATGGAAGACTCACTTGTTAAGGCTAGCATTTGGGTAACTTCTGTCTTATGTATATTTCTGATTATCTGTTGTATTTTTTTAACTTTATTTTATTGTTAGACTTAGTTTTCTACTATTCTTTTATTTTCTATGCACACTGTTGCAATACAGCACTTTGTGACCCTGTCTGTGAAAAGCGGCATATTAATAAATTATACTTACTTTTACTTACCATGGGGACTTATGCTGCGTTTCCACTGCAGGGTGCGGTACAGTTCGGTTCACCTCAGTCCGGTAGGGAGGGGGCGGTATAGCCCAGCTCAGTTCTGAGGTTGCGTTTCCACCGCCGACAGTACCCTTTATGGTAGGCCGGATGTCGATCGCCGCGGCAGCTACGTAAACATCGTGACATCATAGCAGCGGGACAGTGTGGCCTGCTCAATAAAAACAATGGAAAAGTTGAACGCCTCGTTCCTCACTGCTCCATCAAGCTCCCTCTGCACGTCTTCCTCCCCAAGAATGCAGAGGAACGTCTCCACCTCCTTGTTCGCCCAAGCAAGCGTTTAACGCGACATGTTCATTGTAAAGAATAATACCTCGAGGCTACAATTTGTTTGTTTTTATCCCCATGTCGCCCGGAAGGGACGATTCTGTCGACCAATCAACGGCGGGGGTGTGTAGCTCAAATTTTCCGGCACCCTTTCAGGTGTCTCAGTACCCCAATGGAGGAGTACTGAAGACGAGAGCAAAACGAGTACGGCTCAGTCCGAGTCACGCCCACTTTTGGCTGTGGAAACACAATCCGTAACGCACCTTTGCGAACCAAACCGTACCGCACCCTGCAGTGGAAACGCGGCATTACACCTCTTGCCCACTGCATCCGTCCGTTGACTGATCTCATTGACTTTGCATGGGGCGGTCCCGAAATGCATTGTGGGTCCGTCCGTTCCGTCGGCTTCATCTCTTGCGTTCAGAAGTTGAGAAAATGTTAACTTTTCAGGCTGCAACGGATCCGTCAGCCAATCAGATCATGGCTCCGTTGGCAAATACAAATCCCCCATCCGTCAGACACTCCGTCGTCTGTTGACGGATGGATGCAGTGGGCAAGCTGCGTATGCTGCCAACCAAACCTGGTCGGTACAGGTTTTCAGCGAAGACTTTCTGGTAAGATCGGCGTGCGCAGCTTCCTAGCACCTCCTTCGACAATGGCGTCACCATTTGTGGGTGTTCCCGTGGACCTCGGAGCCCGTATCATACAGGGGCCTCTCCGGAGACAGAGGGTCTTTCAGGACATGTCCAGATCCAATCCCCTGCAATTGCCTGAGCATTTTCTTTACGAGAGATACATTATGTAAAGGTGAGTAAAATTACGCGATAAACTCCCCTTTTACAGGAATGCACATTGAAACTGTAGCGGAAAAAATCTGGCTTGGTAAATCGAATCCTAAGTGAGCTTCGTGGTACCATTTAACTCTGATCGCGAGTTGCGTATTTGTTGATCTCGGATTGCAAAAGAAAGCCTGGGTATGTTTAGCGTGCTTCATAGTATACCCCACAGGTGGGCAACGTTAGATATCCGTCTAATTTGTTTGATTTGATTTGAATTATTTTTGTAGCTTTAAATTCAGCCCCTTTGTCAATTTAATTACTAACTGTACATCAAAAAGTATTTTCTGCTCAATCTACAAGGTTTAACAACTGCTGTTGTTCTTCTTCTTCGGTTTCTCCTCCTCGATTATATGTTTGTTTGTTGCGCAGCAGGCTTGATGGCATGCTCCCCCTCGTCTTCTTCTTTTTTGGTGGAGAAACAGTGTCACATATAGGCCTGGAATACTATATACTACAACGTTTCTACAGCTAGGTGTGTTTTTGCAAGGACACCAACATTACGGAGAAATTCCTGGGGGGGAAATATTGTTTTTGTGCAGGTGGAGGAAACAATCTGGTGGAGGATTGCCGAGCTATCCCCGCAGCAGTCCGGCCGCCGTCAAAGCCGTCCTGCCACCACGGAAGCTTCGGCGGCAGTCCGGCAGCATACTCCGGGAGCTGAACTGCGGCCGAAGCTTTCCAGCTGCTCCGGCGGGTGTACTCCGGGAGCTGAACTGCCGCCGAAACTGGCAGATCCGGCGGGGGTAGGTCTCGGCGGCAAGTGCGGCAGCTCCAGCGCGGGGTACAATCCCTTTCTCCTCCATGTCGCGGATCATGACCTTCAGAGAGTCAAGGCCAAAGTTCCTTTCCCCTAATTCCTCTCAACCATGGCCGAGATATCCCCACTACAAGTCTTTACTTGTTGTGGAAGTGCCAGAGTCGTTAGACGCAGTCTTTATTCATAACATCATCGGAGGAGCACATAGATTTTTGCCGTGATATAGACATAATATTATATAAATATCCATATAAAATATTTATTTTTATTTTATATGATATAGAGCTCCAGGAGTCCGCAAAAGGCAACAATCCCTTCTCCATGCGGTTGTTCAGTCTGACAGCTCATTGGTCAATGGGCTGCAGCTCCTTTGCATTAAAGCTACAGACACCAGAAACAGCGCATTCTGAAGGAACTGAAACAAGGGAATAGCAGATTTATTTTCCTTAAAGCTATTTTCAGCAAACAGCTTCAAAAAAATCTTTTCTGGAACTCAAATACTATGTTTAATTGTTGGGAAAACACCATATTATATCTCCTTTAAATAATCCATGTTCCCATGCATGTTAATGCATCAAACTTTGCACATTAGTCAAGACCTATGCCAAACTGAATCTATCTGCTTTGTATGCCAATACTGGTATCAATACCAGGCGTAAAAGCATTCTAGGAATATTACATGGCCCACACACACTTACTCGGGGCGCACTGGCGTACACAAACCCATTGAGACACTTATTTCTGTGTACCAACCAACCAACCGACCGACAGCGAGCTAAAAAGGCATTCACAGTTAGCTTACTAACTCAAGAGCTAGGCCTACAACATAATTATTTTTTTCCTTTTTATATTTATTTCCACATGCAATCATACAAAGAAAAAATATATAACAATCACATAGCACATGCTCGCTCTGCATTGACCTTCAAATTCAAATCATATTACACAGCAGGTACCTTATTAATCTAATTCAAGTCCATATGCAATCATCCATGTCTTTTACCACATTTTTACCACATCACACACTCGTCAGGAGACACTTCCACTTCCCTGTTGATGTTCTTGAGAGTTTGGCTCAATCCCGATTCAATCCGTAACCCAAAATCTCAACCCTACGCTTCGCTATTGTGCGTTTACGTGCAGCAAAGTCTTTTCCCGGATGTAATTTTAAGGTGGGGTAAGGGGGAGGGCTTACAACTCCTTCAAGTTAAGATTTGAGGAGTTAAGACTTCGGGTGCCAAGTAATGCAATAGTTAGTTTTAAAAATGCTTGTTAGCCTGTAGAATGGTGAATCAATGTGATTTTATAAATTTGTGATTTTATTAAAAAAATTATAAACCAGTGTCTTTTATCATTTATTTTGGTAGAAATATCTATCTATCTATCTATATACTGTATATATTTCAGTAATTATTTTTGTGCATAACACGTGGCCATATCACCCAGTTCTGCCTTTCATTATGTTTTCTTTCAGGAGATCATTGAGGCCGCTGAAAGAGCAGAGCCCACCCCTCCACCTCAAGAACCTCTTCTGCATTGGTAGCGCTAAGTCCCCCAACCCCCAGGAAGATAGAAAGATTAAACATCCACTGTAAAACCAACCATTTTTTGGGCCCCTTCGAAAAAGTTACTGGCAAAATGTGTTGTGTTCTCACAGAAAAGGTTGTCGAATCAGTATCGCTTTTAACTCACTTCATTTGGTAAACTTTTGGTATGGTATCTATGAAGGAAAAGGAGGGGAATTGGATATGCACGTGTGGAGATACGCTTAGCAGGCCTGCCTGGAGCGTTCCTCATCTAATAGATGAGCTGCCTGTTGGCGCTGTGTTCTCACCATACACACCTGGCAGGCGTGGCCCCTATGACGTATAACGTGCTCTGATTGGCTGATTGGCTATGGTAATGAGCCCCCGCCTCCTACTTCCTTGTGTTTGTTACGGTACTGCCATCTTGTGGCTATGTGCGGTTATTACAGCTTATATGGTTCTGCTCCCTTGTGACTATGTGCTGATATTACAGTTTATGTGCTGATTTGCATCACAATTCCAGAAAGATATTTTATCAAAAAATAAAAAAAAATAAAATACAAATAAAGATCTAAACCCCGTCAACAACTACTAAGGACTGTTGGGAAAAATGTGGTCTGGCCGTTGGCTGGATCGGAGGAACTGAGACGGAGAAGGGATGGACTATGTCGGCATAAAAGCCTCGGCTTTATTCAGTGACAAAGAGTTATACTGGTAACAGGTTATACTAATGATGAGCAGCCTAAGAGGTAGGTTCGGTCTAAATACCTTAGCGCGCGCTGAGGGACTGGTAAGCTTCGCCTTGGAGCAAGGTTCTACCTTCGAGTGACGAAATATGAGAGAAGGTGATAGTTTAAACTGAGTTTTTGCGCGTGAATGCGCGTTCCTGACGAACATGTTTTGTGTCAAAAAAGGGAGTGAAATAAATGTCACCTGTGGCTATGCTGAGTGTGGGGACTTTATCTTCTGTTTAACCCTTAATTCTTGTGGTGGGCGGACTGTTGTTGCTTTTTAGTTGGGACCGGGGAGCGGGCTTATCCTTAAGAAACTAATTTACTGTTGTGGGAACCTGTGGATCTGGCTTTCCTTTGGGAGAAGAGAGCTGGTTCTTCTATGTTCCTAAATCTTCTTTATGATGGCGTGCTCTTCCATGATCTGGGCCTGTTGATTATGTTGTGGTGCTGGTAGTAGAAGCGCCTAGTTAGAGTGTAAGGGCCTGTTGAGTGTAAGGCCTATTAGAGTGTAAGTAAGATGAGTAAAGGGGCTTAATTAGAATGTAAGGGCCTTAGTTAGACCTAGTAAGGACCATCATATCCCTTCATATCCCCCTCAAGTCGCCGCAAGGCGACTTCACTAACTAGGGATATGATGGATGGACCTCAGCGCGCACCTTACAGCTGTGTTTGTACCGTCATTAAGGCATACATACAACACAAAACAACACAAAATCTAAACAACACAAAGTCAAAACAACACGTAGTCTAAACAATACAAAACTAAACAATACAAAGTCTAACGGTGTGGGCAAGGAATACATGGACCGCAGATCTAAAGAACTGCAAGAATGCATGGAAGCAGCAACAAACGGAGCGTCAGTGAGCGTCATCATGGCAGGTGGACGCAATGTTCCGCCTGAATCTTTACAGACCCGTTATTCAAATCGCGCCCGAAAACCACACAACATCACAGACAATAGCATAAAACACGGTAAAGGCGGCATGAAAACAGCTGTCCCCTCAAGCGCCAAAGATTGACTCACAACACACCAAACAGGGGAGAACTACACGATGTCACAACAAAAATATGACATCGCAAGTTAGTAAACAATAAACCATTCAATAAAGCACACTACGAGCACGAAGAGTCATACGGGGTGGCCCGGGGCATCCGGGGTCTGTAAGAACCACGTGAGGACGGTGAGGAAGGAGATGAGAGGACGATGAGGAAGGATGACGTGGAAGGACGGATGAGGAGGATGAGGAGGGACGGTGAGAGAGATGACGTGGAAGGACGATGAGAAAGAGAGTGGTGATAGCTCGGGGAGAGGTCGAGAGGCTCGCAGATTGAGGGATGGAGGGAGGGGAGGGAAGGGAAGGGAAGGGGAAGGGGCGGCCACTTCAGAGGAGGTGACTAGCACATCACGGGGTAGCCGCTAGGGCAGGGTGTCCAGTCGGGAAAATGGGCGTGTGGGAAAGGGGAAACCGGATCATAGCCCGGGCAGGCGGCACTCGTTGGTCCCTCTGGTCACCCTGGTTCAGGTGGTCGGTGAAGTTCGATCAGGGGCATGAGGGGCGTGTGGTTCCGGCGAGTAGGGAGCGAGCTGGGGCCTCCTCCTTCTGGTGTGGAGGGCCGGCGGATGATGAGACGGGAGCAGAGTTGCGGGCGCCAGGGAGATGCACGCAGCACCCGCAGCATACCAGGATCCCGGCGAAGCAGCCCAGGACGACAGAAGGGCATGAGCAGGCCCTTCCATTTCCCGAACCGTCACAGTCATCCATGTCCTCCATGGGTTTAATCGATTCCAGAGTCCTCTGTTCATCTGGAGGGAGGAGATGCTCGAGCCGGGCTAGGGCCCATGTCCACCCTGATCCGATCCAGCGCAGTGTTATTGGGGATAAAAGTACAACATGTTTCCTTAACTATTCCCACATACCCCCTCCTTGCTCTGCAATAGGGGCAATCTATATCAGTTATAGTCCCTTTAGACCTTAATCCGTGGCAAAAATGGGACAAACCTTGTTGCTGATTTTTCAGTATATTAAATTTATCCAATCAACATTTTACTTAATTAGTGGACACCAAAACAGGACTGTTCAAACCCTTGACTGCTAGTCAATTGCATATGTGGCTGTAAATGCTCCTGGGCATTGGCTGGCTCCGTGTCTGGTCACTGGGTAGGGCGGCTTGAAGTCACGGGCGTGTCTGCATCTGGCTCCTCCTCTGGCCCTGAAACTTTGTTTTTTCTCTTGTGGGAATATAAACTCATGTATAGCAGTTAGTTGTCAAACATATTTTCTTAATTCTATTTCTAATTGCTCTAATTGAAGTCCCTTATGGGCCCATGTAGATGAAGGCATGGGTCGACCCGTAAGAATTTCATGCCTGGTTAGATGAGTTATTCTGTTAGCTTGCATGTGATAACTCCTTAGTGCTGGTGGTAATGATCTACACAATACAATTGAGTCAAACGTTTGATTACAGTATCATCACTTTGATATAATTTCTCACTACTTCCCTCCTTGCGCATTGCTAATGCCAGCCATTTAAATTGATAAGCAACCTGACAACACCCGTTTGCGTTGCAACCAAGTTTGAAAGTCCCTAACCTTAACCTCTCTTTAAATAAAACCAATCTATTGGGAAGGGAAATCGAAAGCCAGTATATCCAAAACCAATGTCGATATTGGTGGGTTTACCAACCAGCTGCTTGAAACCACGCTTCGTTCTCCGAAGGTTTAAGAAAGTCATGTAGTCCTACTAAACCGAAAACGATAGCGAGTCAAGTATATACCGCAAAGCTTAAATAAATGAAAACGCAGCTTGCCCGTTCTAAGTCCACCACGTTCCACGCCTGAGGCTGGCATATCGACTTCTGTTCCTCCTCCACCTTACACCCACTCCGGCTCTTCCTCTGATTGGTGCAGCCTCGGTCACTTCATGATCAAGTGAGCAGTGCCCACAGCGGACTCTGCCAAGTAATCGTGACTAGTGCCTGCCTTAGGTCGCTCCCGGGTTTGTCAGGTGGGATCTACCCGTCGGTTGGCTAACCACCTTCCATAACTGGCTTACTGCAGGATGCCGTGCTGAGAAGAGATATGGTTCAATTTCCAGCCATAGGCGGTTTATAGATTGCAAAGTGGAGGGACGGAGACAAGAGCCTTTTAGCCCCAGCTACCATGAGCCAAGGGTGTGCATAATGCGAAAAACTCACGATCAAGGGCGAATGAACCTAGATGTTGGGCAGATGATGGGTGTAACGTGAATCCAACCAAGAGAACTGATCAGAAACGTTACAAATCAATATCACTAAATATTCCAAATGCTAAAATATTATTATATCAAAAGCGTTATTCGCAATGGGCTAGTCTGGAGCGGAGTATGATAAGTGGGCATATTTGTTGTCTAGCGGGTAACCAGCTACGTGACCTGAATCTTAAAATTGAGAAAAAACCTAGCATCCGTTAGAATCCGCTTCCAGCAGATGTAGGGGTTAATCAATCTGTTGTCGTTAACCAAAGAGATGTAAAAAGAAAAATCAGCAATATTAAATTTGTATGGTTCAATATTACTTTCTGTGTTTAACTGTTCTCATAAGATCACATTCGTCTTTCAGATGGATATACTAGCGCCGGATTTGTCCTACTGACTATCTATTTCAATTGGATGACTTTCATATCTTTTATTCTACACTATTGCTCGCGAGGTCCACACTTTGATTCACCGCTATGTATCCCATAACTAACGTCCCTCTTTCGACAAACGATATGTGGAGGGAAACCAAACCTCTCTAGCCAGATGTGTTGCCTTATTCGCTCTACCTTTTGCACATAGCACAAAGTGCAAACGTTCATTTACGACTTTTTGTGATCTATTAAAGTAAATACCTGCTAGTTTACTAGTCGTTACCGGTATCACATGTCTCCCGGACCTCAACTTCTGGGTTCCTATTAACTATTTCCAAAACCTGTCTTTTTAGGGCTTATGCA
>OLKM01002071.1:84555-86571 GCA_900291075.1 Melanogrammus aeglefinus | reverse complement strand
AATACAAACATTACAGTCTATTCTTGTTACTATCAATACTAAACATTACATCTAGTTCTGTGTTACTATCAATACTAAACATTAGATCTGTTTTACTATCACTACTAAACATTAGATCTGTTTACTATCAATACTAAACATTAGATCTGTTTTACTATCAATACTAAACATTAGATCTAGTTCTGTTTTACCATCAATACTAAACATTAGATCTAGTTCTGTTTTATACTAAACATTAGATCTAGTTCTGCTTTACTATCAATACTAAACATTAGATCTGTTTTACTATCAATACTAAACATTAGATCTAGTTCTGTTTTACCATCAATACTAAACATTAGATCTAGTTCTGTTTACTATCAATACTAAACATTAGATCTAGTTCTGTTTTATACTAAACATTAGATCTAGTTCTGTTTTACTATCAATACTAAACATTAGATCTGTTTTACTATCAATACTAAACATTAGATCTGTTTTACTATCAATACTAAACATTAGATCTAGTTCTGTGTTACTATTAATACTGAATATTAGAGTTATTGCTGTAGTACTATCAATACTAAACATTAGATCTAGTTCTGTGTTACTATCAATACTGAGTATTAGAGCTACTTCTGTAGTACTATCAAAACTAAATATTACCACTACTTCAATCGTACTATCAATACTTAATATTAGAACTTCTTCTGTCGTACTATCAATGCTAAATGCTACTTCTGTATTACTATCAATGCTAAATATCAGGTCTACTGTTGTAGTACTATAAACACTGATTATGAGAGCCAATTCTCCATTACTATGAATACTAAATATTAGGCCTACTTCTGTATTACTATAAATTCTTATTCTGTATCGCAATCAGTACTTAATATCTGATATCAAGATCCAGTCAAAGTATCTGGGAACTTGAATAATTGTGATTATCTTCAAGGTATCTTTTAGTTTAATTGAGATTATTTATGCATTGTTATTGTTATGTTATAAGTTTTGGTTTAAATAAACTTTTTGTTTAAAATAGAATAATGAAAATGCCAGGAATATCTGAGAATGTAAAATTGTTATGTCATATATTCTATAGAGATTTATTTTGCTGCTTAAATGCCAATCAAGGAATTACCAAACCAACTGTTGTCACGGCAACATGATGGATGTGCTCCAGTAATCAGCCAATCATCTCACAGCGATTGCACATCCAATCTATCCGGTAGCCCCCTCTGCTCCCCTCGTTAACGAGACGGAAGTCATTAACGCTAATGCTGCGATCAGGTGACGCCACACCCACACGCAGGCACGCACGCACGCACACACACACACACACACACACACACACACACACACACACACACACCACACACACACACACACACACACACACACACACACCACGTACATACATACACACACACACACACACACACACACACACACACACACACACACGCACACACGCACACACACACACACACACACACACACACACACACAGACACACACATACCACGTACATTGATACACACACACACACACACACACACACACACACACACACACACACACACACCACGTACATACATACACAGACACACACATGCGCACACACCCACACAAACGCATGAGCAGGCACACACACACACGCGCACGCACGCATGCACACACGCACGCACAGGCAAACACAGACACACATCTGCAGACACAAACACACCCACGAGCACGCACACGCACACACACAGGCGCACACACACATAAACGCACACAGACGCATACACACACACATACACACACGCGCACACACGCACAAACGCACGCAGACGCAGACACAGACACATGCATGCACCCGGACGCACGGACACACACACACACACACGCGCACACACGCACAAACGCACGCAGACGCAGACACATGCATGCACCCGGACGCATGGACACACACACACACACACACACACACACACACAGAGTAATTGCTTTGTGGGACGTTCGGGCAGCAGGAGTCACTCGCTGACGGGTGCTGCT
>OLKM01002071.1:52500-60361 GCA_900291075.1 Melanogrammus aeglefinus | reverse complement strand
TGTGTTTGTGCGCATGTGTGTGTCCAAATATATGTGTGTGTTTGTTTGTGTGTGTGTGAGCAAATATATGGGGTGTGTGTGTTTGTGTGTGTATGTTTGTAAGTGTATGTGGTGATGTGTATGTGTGTGTGTGTGTGTGTGTGTGTGTGTGTGTGTGTGTGTGTACACGTGTGTGTGTACGTGTGTGTGTACGTGTGTGTACGTGTGTGTTTGCATGTGTGTGTCTGTGTGTGCATCACACAGTGTGGGATTGTCGTGAATGATCAGTAAACTGCTGGCCATTTGATCAGAAGTATTAATGTATTTTTAACAACAGAAATAATGAAAATGTCGTTAAACTTGAACGGGTTGGGTTCAGTTGAGATGTTGCAGTAACTCAGAGAGTTGGACTCCATGAACTGACATCATCATTAGACCGACAAGAGACAAGGAAGGCTTCATGACGAGGAACGTTTGGTGTCAACTGCCACGAAAAATGATCCCAATCGACACTGAGAAATAAACGAGATCCTCTCTCACAGTAGAATCCTGTTCTCCTCCTGAAATAAGACCAACTACCGAGCAATGGTCTGTTGAAGATGATCGCCCTACGGGGTGAAGTCCTTAAGGAGATACTGAATAAACCCACTGTCAGTTTGTGGACAGGCTTGTACTTAGAATGTTCTCTCTCTCTCTCCCCCTCTCTCTCTCTCTCTCTCTCTCTCTCTCTCTCTCTCTCTCTCTCTCTCTCTCTCTCTCTCTCTCTCTCTCTCTCTCTCTCTCTCTCTCTCTGTCTCTCTCTCTCTCTCTTTCTCTCCCCCTCTCTCCTCTCTCCTCGTCTTCTCTCTCTCTCTCTCTCTCTCTCTCTCTCTCTCTCTCTCTCTCTCTCTCTCTCTCTCTCTCTCTCTCTCTCTCTCTCTCTCTCTCTCTCTCTCTCTCTCTCTCCCTCTCTCTCTCTCTCCCTCTCCCTCTCTCCCTCTCTCTCTCTCTCTCTCTCTCTCTCTCTCCCTCTCTCCCTCTCTCTCTCTCTCTCTCTCTCTCTCTCTCCCTCTCTCTCTCTCTCTCTCTCTCCCTCTCTCTCTCTCTCTCTCTCTCTCTCTCTCTCTCTCTCTCTCTCTCTCTCTCTCTCTCTCTCTCTCCCTCTCTCTCTCTCTCTCTCTCTCTCTCTCTCTCTCTCTCTCTCTCTCTCTCTCTCTCTCTCTCTGCCTGTCTCTGTGCGTCATATTAGTGTCTCTCGCTCTTGTTCTCATCCCAGCATGATGCGTCAGGATTGGGCTTCGTTTCCAGCTCGCAGCTCGCCCAAATGGCTGTCACCCGGCATCAGAAGAACGAAAGAAACAAAGAAAGATAAATCAAGTTGGTAGAAAAACAGCAATGCCTTTTTCTAGGACGGTCCTGTATCACTGGGTGGTCCACAACACTCCCAACCCCTAGCTCGTGACAATATCTATATATACCCGGTAAATGGACTGCATTTATACAGCGCCTTTCTAACCAGCGGCCACTCAAAGTGCTCTTCAATACTATCCACATTCACCCATTCATCCACACACTGACGGCGGAGTCAGCCAGGGCGCAGGAGGTCAGGAGCAGTCAGGGTGAGGCGTCTCGCTCTGGGACACCTCCACACTCAGCTAGGAGGAGCCGGGGATCGAACCAGCAACCTTCAGTTCACCAGCCGGCCCGCTCTACCTCCTGAGCCATATGCCACCATAAGTCTATCAATATATATATATATATGTATATATCAATATAATATATAAAAATATATATCGTGAGAATCATCACTGCATAAAAGTGCATTGCTCTCTTATTTTCCAGGACTGATGAAAGCGTTCAGAAGCTTCCGAGCGGTTTATCCAAACAGCCGAGACGCGGGCAGCGTAATGAGAGATCCGTTATCTCCGACCGCTGTTAGCCTCGTGCAGAGTCGTTAGAGAAACCTAATTAACATCCTTTGTTTCCGCGGCGACTTGATAGCGATTGAGGACTGGGACTTTGTGGCTTCAAAGTGTCTCATCGCCGTGGCGACGCTGACCCGCTGAGGTCAGGACTCTGTGATGGAACCCAGAGCTCTGGAGGACACGCGGCTCAGGGGGCGGGGCGGGGTGGCTGGTCACCAGAGGGGCGCTGGTCACCAGAGGGGCGCTGGTCACCAGAGGGGCGCTGGTCACCAGAGGGGCGCTGGTCACCAGAGGGGCGCTGGTCACCAGAGGGGCGCTGGTCACCAGAGGGGCGCTGGTCACCAGAGGGGCGCTGGTCACCAGAGGGGCGCTGGTCACCAGAGGGGCGCTGGTCACCAGAGGGGCGCTGGTGACCAGAGGGGCGCTGGACACCAGAGGGGCGCTGGTCACCAGAGGGGCGCTGGTCACCAGAGGGGCGCTGGTCACTAGAGGGGCGCTGGTCACCAGAGGGGCGCTGTCACTAGAGGGCGCTGGTCACCAGAGAGGGGCGCTGGTCACCAGAGGGGCGCTGGTCACTAGAGGGGCGCTGGTCACCAGAGGGGCGCTGGTCACCAGAGGGGCGCTGGTCACCAGAGGGGCGCTGGTCACCAGAGGGGCGCTGGTCACCGGAAGGTTGCTGGTTCGATCCCCGGCTCCTCCTAGCCGAGTGTGGAGGTGTCCCTGAGCGAGACGCCCCACCCTGACTGCTCCTGACCAGCTGGCTGTCGCCCTGCGGGGCTGACTCCGCCGTCGGGGGGTGAATGTGTGCGTGAATGTTGAGAGGTATTGTACTGCACTTTGAGCGGCCACTGGTTAGAAAATGCACTTCGAATACCATTTAGACATGCTCGTAAATAAACAACAGCGTTCTCATTGACTGTCCGTCTTTCTGTCTGTCTGTATTGTTAGCATAAATGTACAACAATATTTTTTATGTATCTTGCATTTGACATGTTTTGGATTGAGGTCTTGATGGCCCATATTTAATATAACTGTCAGTCAAGTGTCTTTCTGAACAGAAACACAGCGACTGAATATGAATATTTAAATGTCTACTGATCATAAGCTCCCAATAACCAAATCAAATATCTGCCTACACTCACAGATATGACGGTGCGCAGGACATGTCCAGGACATGATGTCATTCTGCTCGTGATCTGACCAGGCGGGCGTAACTCCATGTTTTGTTCCTCTCATGGAGCAGAATGGGTGTGCGGCAGGTGGCAGAGATGTTGTATTCCTCTGAGCCAGATTTCATTTGGACGTGGTCGCCCAGAAATGCCCAACGTGCTGCTGGACATCGAGTCCTCCTCACGCCCACCATCTGAGTGGGACGGCTTGATTTGTTTGATTCTCCTCCATTTCAAAGACGCTGGAGGAGATGACGAGCCCATCACTGTCTGCTTATCTTCACTCTTATGGAGAGGATGAAGCTCGAGAAGAATAGATGATACAACCCAAGGCTGCACGTCATTAAGACTCAGAACACAGTATCAGATGGGATCTTACCACGGAGATGAATGAGCTTCTAAATGTGTTCACTGCTAACCTTATGTGTGTGTGTGTGTGTGTGTGTGTGTGTGTGTGTGTGTGTGTGTGTGTGTGTGTGTGTGTGTGTGTGTGTGTGTGTGTGTGTGTGTGTGTGTGTGTGTGTGTGTGTGTGTGTGTGTGTGTGTGTAAGTGTGTGTGTAAGTGTGTGTGTGCATGTGTGTGTGTGCATGTGTGCAAGTGTGTGTGTAAGTGTGTGTGTGCATGTGTGTGTGTGCATGTGTGCGTGTGTGTGTGTGTGTGTGTGTGTGTGTGTGTGTGTGTGTGTGTGTGTGTGTGTGTGTGTGTGTGTGTGTGTGTGTGATGTGTGTGTGTGTGTGTGTGTGTGTGTGTGTGTTGTAGAATCGTTTGTCCGGTGACAGACCGTCGGTGGATCAGCCTCCCCTGTCCTCTGTGGGCGTGGCTCTGGGGTCACAGTGCCGTGTGGAGCGTCTCCTCGCCCACCGGCCCCCCCTGGCCCCCCCTGGCCCCCTGTGTGTGTAGAGCGGGCCCCTGTGTGTGTAGAGCGGGCCCCTGTGTGTGTAGAGCGGGCCCCCAGTGTACAGTGGGCGGGGTGTGTAGATGGTATGCAGATGGGGGCCTGACCCCGACCACCTTGGTGACGACTCTCGGTAGTGACAGCGTCGTGGTGCCATGCACCGCCGACCACCTGAGCGTATGGCGCCCCAGTGACAGTGGGCGGGTTAGTGGTATGCAGATGGTGAGACGGTGACCCCGACCACCTTGGAGGACGGCGCCCCGGTGACGGTGACCTCAGCCGGACGCCGTGCCTGCAATGCAGCAGAGCAGAGGCTGGCCGCTACGCTACCACGCCGCTACGCTACCACGCCGCTACGCTACCACGCCGCTACGCTACCACGCCGCTACGCTACCACGCTACCACGCCGCTACGCTACCACGCTACCACGCCGCTACGCTACCACGCCGCTACGCTACCACGCTACCACGCCGCTACGCTACCACGCCGCTACGCTACCACGCCGCTACGCTACCACGCTACCACGCCGCCACGCTACCATGCTACCACGCCGCTACGCTACCACACTGCTACGCTACCCTCATCTCTTCCTGCCTCGCTGTCTGTCCCTCTCTCTCTCTCCCCCTCTCTCCTCTCACTCTCTCGCCACCGCCTGTCCACGCCGCCTACGCCTGGCCACGCCCGCCACGCCACTACCGGCTGCCACGCCGCTGCACGCTACCATGCTCTACCCACGCTACGCCACGCCGCTACGCTACCACGCTACCACCACGCTACCGACCCGCTACCACGCTACACGCCGCTATGCTACCACGCCGCTACGCTACCACGCCGCTACGCTACCACACTGCTACGCTACCCTCATCTCTTCCTGCCTCGCTGTCTGTCCCTCTCTCTCTCTCTCTCTCTCTCTCTCTCTCTCTCTCTCTCTCTCTCTCCTCTCTCTCTCTCTCTCTCTCTCTCTCCTCTCTCTCTCTCTCTCCCTCTCTCTCTCTCCTCTCTCTCTCTCTCTCTCTCTCTCTCTCTCTCTCTCTCTCTCTCTCTCTCTCCTCTCTCTCTCTCTTCTGTCTGTCTGTCTGTCTGTCTGTCTGTCTGTCTGTCTGTCTGTCTGTCTGTCTGTCTGTCTGTCTGTCTGTCTGCCTGCCTGCCTGTCTGTCTGTCTGTCTGTCTGTCTGTCTGTCAGTGTTTTTGTCTGTCTCCCTCTCTCTCTCTGTGTTTCTGAAGCAATGCTGAGGGACTGACACCTCCAAGCACAAGCACGGACACACACACAAACACACACAAACGCATAGACACACACAATTACTCCTACGCAGGTGGCATTGACACAATACAAAATGGTTTAGCAGAGGAAGCACCAGTGCATTATGACTCTGGACAGCAGTCGCTTCCTGGTCGGACGTAACGGTACATTTGTGCCTATTGTTCAAATAATTAGTAAATTACACATTTAGGAGAATCCCGTTGAGGTCTGAATTAAGTCCAATAATTAAAACAGCAGATTCACAGCCAAGAATTCTCCTCCAATACAGCCTTGAGCGAACACACACACACACACACACACACACACTACACACACATGCACACACACACACGAATGCACACACACACACACACCACCTGCTGCACACACATGCACACACACACACGAATGCACACACACACACACATCCAAGCTGACGCCCGCACACATGCACATCGCGTCCTGCACACACGCGCACACAGATTAATGCACTCACACACATCCACGCACAGACGTATGCACAAATACAAACACGCCACCTGCAAAGATGCATGAACACACACAAACACAGACACACACAAACACATCCACACACATGTATTTTATTCTTCGGTCAGTGTGTGAAAATGTATCCGATGTTGTTGTGTTAGCACTAACCTACCTAGCATCACATCACAGCCCAACGTCCACCGACGGACTCACAGATCACTTTGGTAAGAGCTGCACAGTAAAACCATCACAAAAGACACATTTGTTCCATAAAGATTTATATTTATTTGATGTTATGTATATATATATATATATATAGATTTAATCATTTATATATATTTATAGACCCTATGTTTCTCCATATAATTGATATAATACCAGTAAGTCAAAAATAATAATCATATGACATTGGTGTGTATATAGAAAACTAATCCAATAATCTACTTCCTTGTAAAAAATCACCAGAACCCAGAGAAATCATAAGAGGTCCTCGTTAGAGGACTGCCTCGTTAGAGGAGCTCAGAGGGACAAGGTAATACAAAAAGTAAAACACCTGAACGTTGCATCTGTACGACGAGAACACGGTTCAGCAGCTGAGGTTGGCCATCTCCGTTAAGACACAGGAAGGGGGTTCTCCTTATTCGCTAGAACATCTCTGCTAAACAAACGTATTAATAGTAGCATTATTTTTTTGTTTTCTCTTTCTTGTATTTCTGAGCTCGTCGGAAAATGAAGAGCAAAGGAGAAGAGGAAGAGGAGGAGGAGGAGGAGGAGGAAGAAGAAGTGACGCGGGTCCGAGCGCAGGAGAAGAACAAAACGTCCGCGGTGGAAACATGACCCACTTAGAGACACGACACCGCCGCCATCACACCGGAGAACCAACGCACGAGAACGAGAGAGAGAGAGAGAGAGAGAGAGAGAGAGAGAGAGAGAGAGAGAGAGAGAGAGAGAGAGAGAGAGAGAGAGAGAAGAGAGAGGAAGAGGAAGAGGAGGAGGAGGAGGAGGAGGAGAGGAGAGAGAGAGAGAGGAGGAGAGAGGAGGAGAGAAGGAGAGAGGAGAGGAGAGGAGAGAGAGAAGGAGGAGGAGGAGAGAGACAGAGAGAGGAGAAGAGAGGGAGAGAGAGGGGAGAGAGAGAGAGAGAGAGAGAGAGAGAGAGAGAGAGAGAGAGAGAGAGAGAGAGAGAGAGAGAGAGAGAGAGAGAGAGAGAGAGAGAGAGAGAGAGAGAGAGAGAGAAGAGAGAGAGAGAGAGAGAGAGAGAGAGAGAGAGAGAGAGAGAGAGAGAGAGAGAGAGAGAGAGAGAGAGAGAGAGAGAGAGAGAGAGAGAGAGAGAGAGGTAAACAAGAGAAGCAGACAAGGCGAGACACATCCAAAGAAAAGGCAGTGTGGGGAGCAGCCAGAGAGGAAACGTCCAGGTACAGAATCAGGGGGTCCGGGACAGGAAGCCCCATGTGCTTTCAGAGAATGAGTGACATCTGTAAACAGAAGATACCGGCACTCTTGAGTGCAAATCCTCTTTCGCTGTCAGCCTCCCTCCGTGTCTCCGGGGGGTAGGCCTCCGCTGGCAGGGAGAGGAGAGAGAGGAACAGCTCTCCACTCCTGATGTCACCCCATGGGCCATGGCAGTCATGGTGGGAGTCAAACCCGCACATAAATGGCGCACCTCTCGCCCCCCCCCGCCCGTCCGTTCCACGTCACTCTCACCTCACATGGGCTGGGTATGCAGAATGGACGACGATGGAGGCGGGACGTTTGAGGGCTTCTTTTTTTAACAGAAGAGAACTGAAGGCCCGGGCGAGGAGGAAGTCCCGCCTTCTACTGGGAGGAAGTGGAGAGAGGCGTCCGGGTTCGGCAGAGCTTATGGTTTGGTACGGTGAGGTCAGGAAGAGGCATCGAGGCTGCAGAGGAGGAAACAGGAAACGGGAAACAGGAAATGGCTGATTAGAATAACTAGGGATTTCACACGGCGATTTCAAAAAGGAGAAAATGTGTTTTAAAATGAGTGTGAAAGGGGTTGACCAAGGATACGTTGACGGACGATAAAACAATGAACTAAATGGTAAATGGACTGCAAATATATAGCGCTAGCAAGGGCTACTCACAGCGCTTTACAACACTGCCTCACATTCACTCATTCATACACACACACCCCGACGGCGGAGTCAGCCCCGCAGGGCGACAGCC
>OLKM01002071.1:22500-47500 GCA_900291075.1 Melanogrammus aeglefinus | reverse complement strand
CAGAGCATATGGCTAAGAAGTCGTAAATGAAGAAGGGAAAACAGACTTAAATCACCTAACAGCTATATATTTAGAGTAAGAGAGAGAATCCTTACATTTAAGAAAGTCATTAAGTATTTAGTGATGGAATTAAGCAATAAAACAATGTCTCCATTTCCTCTGCACTTGGCTTTCATCTCTTTTATCCCCCTATATCCTCTTTACTCTCTCTATATATATATATATTCTCTCTCTCTCTCTCTCTCTCTCTCTCTCTCTCTCTCTCTCTCTCTCTCTCTCTCTCTCTCTCTCTCTCTCTCTCTCTCTCTCTCTCTCTCTCTCTCTCTCTCTCTCTCTCTCAGGATCAATGCGTGATTTCCCCAAACCAAGCCCTGAGCTCTCCTCAAAATCATCTGCATTAATAATTCATCCACGTTTGATGGTAACGTCTGCCAGGACGCATGTTGAATGATGGTGACCTTTACCATTGACCCATCATTCAGACAGACAGGCAGACAGACAGTCAATCAGCCCGTCTGTCAGTCACTCAGTCAGGCTGCGTGGCAAGCTGACTGTCTGACTGCTTCCAGTTAATATAGGCCTTGTGTCTGTGTGTCCAATTAGAAGAGCATATTCATGTTGTTTATGACCTAAGTATGAAGTGAGATACTGAGCCCTCTTTGTTACACCTACACATAAAATAATGATATCCTCAACCCAATGTTTAAATCCTTTATTGAATGCATGTGAGTCATCAAATAGGGAACTTATGTTCCAGGCTAAGATGAGTTTAGATCGCAGATTCATACCTACAATCCTACTGGCGTCACGAAGAACCCGTCAGGGTTCAGTTAGCACGATAGAGCAGTGTCTTCTACAACACGCTAATGGAGAGCATGGCGCCACAATGTATGAACCACTAGCATGGTGCTGCAACGTATGAACCACTAGCATGGTGCCATAACGTGTGAACCACTAGCATGGTGCTACAACGTATGAACCACTAGCATGGCGCTACAACGTATGAACCACTAGCATGAAACTACAACGTATGAACCACTAGCATGGAACTACAACGTATGAACCACTAGCATGGAACTACAACGTATGAACCACTAGCATGGAACTACAACGTATGAACCACTAGCATGGAACTACAACGTATGAACCACTAGCATGGAACTACAACGTATGAACCACTAGCATGGAACTACAACGTATGAACCACTAGCATGGAACTACAACGTATGAACCACTAGCATGGTGCTACAATGGCGTTACAACACATGAACCACTAGCATTGGGCTACATCGTAATGAAACCATAGCATGGAACTACAATGTATGACCATAGCATGGGCCACTATCACGATTGACCACTAGCATGGAACTACAACATATGAACCACTAGCATGGAACTACAACGTATGAACCACTAGCATGGCGCTACAACGTATGAACCACTAGCATGGAACTACAACGTATGAACCACTAGCATGGAACTACAACGTATGAACCACTAGCATGGTGCTACAATGGCGTTACAACACATGAACCACTAGCATTGGGCTACATGGTATGAAGCACTAGCATGGAGCTACAACGTACACTAGAGAGCACGGAGCAAGAAGAGGAAGGCAGTAGCAGCAACCCCTGAGTTGTGTGTGTGTGTGTGTGTGTGTGTGTGTGTGTGTGTGTGTGTGTGTGTGTGTGTGTGTGTGTGTGTGTGTGTGTGTGTGTGTGTGTGTGTGTGTGTGTGTGTGATGGGTATGTTGTGTGTGGCTCTGTGTGCTAGCAGCCGTGGCTGGTGCGGGTGGATGTTCTGGAGCTGGGGACGAGCCTGGAACTCACTGGTGTAGACATTACTAATTAGTGCCCTGTGGGCTGGGCACACCTTAGGGGCTGTGTGTGTGTGTGTGTGTGTGTGTGTGTGTGTGTGTGTGTTGTGTGTGTGTGTGTGTGTGATGTGTGTGTGTTGTGTGTGTGTGTGTGTGTGTGTGTGTGTGTGTGTGTGTGTGTGTGTGTGTGTGTGGTGGGGGTTGTGTGTGGGGGTTGTGATTTGCTTTTACTGTACTTGCTACTACTACTGTGTACTATTTGTCGGTTCATGTGTGAATTATAGAAACGGTATGATTCCATTCTTGTTCCTCTATTATACATGAATTGACTCGTTAATGAATCACACATTCAAGTCTGAAAGCGTAACATGTCCACTATCTCTTTGCTTAAAATCAACTCGATATATCTGCAGTCACTGCTGAAGGATAGCGATTTCAATAATCATAAAATCATATCCGATAGCTGAAATATTCCACCTAAGATGGTGTAATTCGATTGGTCGCTATCTCGGGATATTGGGCAATATGTCCGTCTCGTCACGCCAATAAAAACAAATAAACCGCTATTAAAAATAAGTGAGTGTTCACGTGTAGTTTATACTAAAACAATAATTCACTTCAGGCTCAGCGAATATTGTATAATTCACTATTCACTTCGCCTTCGGAGAATAATTGTTAAATAACCAATGCTGGCCATAACACACACGTTGCACAGCCATCAGAGTGGACGGAGAGCTGTTACTGAGTCGTGTAATCCTGTCCTCACTACTGACTGGGTCGGGCTCAATCTCACACACTGCCACTTAAAATCATTAACGAAGCAAATCAAAGCTTAGAATGGAAAACTGTTCAAATGTAATAGCTGTGACGTACTAATGCTGCCATTGTTATGATTTATTTATAGATTTCCTTCAAAGCAGAACAAAGCTATAAATGAGCCAATTTGTCCCATTTATGCTCAGCTGTTGGCATGTTTTTGTGCTGCGAGTCTCAGTGGTCAATGAAATATTTAAGCCCGCATTTGCAAGATAAACTGTTGTTGTCCTATTTTATGGGCTAACATCATGAGCAGTCAATCCTCAGTGCTGATGAATAATGTAAGAAGTGTGAGAAGATGTACAAAGAGTTAGCGAGGGATAGCTGAGAAGTAGCAGTAAACCGCTCCCTCTACGCGGCACGCTTCATACAAAGCCAGAGCACTGTGGGCAGCATGTGAATCAGGAGGCAGAGCGGGACGGCTGGTCACCAGAGGGGCGCTGGTCACCAGAGGGGCGCTGGTCACCAGAGGGGCGCTGGTCACCAGAGGGGCGCTGGTCACCAGAGGGGCGCTGGTCACCAGAGGGGCGCTGGTCACCAGAGGGGCGCTGGGTCGATCCCCGGCTCCTCCTAGCTGAGTGTGGAGGTGTCCCTGAGTGAGACGCCCCACCCTGACTGCTCCTGACCCGCTGGCTGTCGCCCTGCGGGGCTGACTCCGCCGTCGGGGTGCGTGAATGGGTGAATGTTGGGCGATATTGAGTAGCCACTAGTTAGAAAAGCGCTGTATAAATATACAGTTCTATTACCATTTAAATCCCTAGTATTCGCAATTTGTTCCCTTTTTCTTCTGTGAATAATTCACCTGCAGCATAAACTCTTACCAGACAGAGCTAAAAAATAAGTTAAGTCTTTTACTGTAACTGGAACCAAAATTAGTGGATCAGTTTTTTTTTTCTATTTCTCTGCTTAGTGGAATAATACAGTTTCTCACAACCCAGATTCTCGCATTTGTTGACAAAATGAACAACTTGAATACTCTTAAAATATACTTCAGTCCCTCTCAGCCGGAGTGCCTCACAGTGTGGACCACGGCCATCTGGAACGACTCAACGCACGATAAGACGATGAAATAACGAACGCAGCTCCACATGAGTTCAGGCTGAGAGCTCCGACGGGCACTTCCTAACTTTAATGTTAATTACCAAGATCAATTCCCCTCAGCCCACTGGACGGACCCCCGTTTGTCCACTGCAGCGAAACAGAGTGTCACTGTGTGTGTGTGTGTGTGTGTGTGTGTGTGTGTGTGTGTGTGTGTGTGTGTGTGTGTGTGTGTGTGTGTGTGTGTGTGTGTGTGTGTGTGTGTGTGTGTGTGTGTGTGTAGGGGACGACTGGAGCTGTGCTACTGGACACACACACACACACACACACACACACACACCGACACACACGTAGGGGACGACTGGGACTAACTACTGGAGCTCTCTGGGCTTTCAGACACATCACTGAGAATCGAAGACCGATGAACGATTTCCTTAACAACTCTACTTCTCATCCAACTACTACATTTACATTCAGGGCGTTTATCAGACGCTTTTATCCAGAGCGACTTACAATAAGTCCATTTGTCAGAAGAAAGAGAAACAACAATATACAGTATATCACTGTGGGTACAGTAAGGATGTTCATAGAACCAAGTGCCAACACTAACCATAGGTTAACACGTTCCCCGTACACAACAGAGACAGCTAGGGTAAGTAAGTTCATCAGGCATTCAATAGTCTTGTGGAGCTGGGTGAGGGTGGGGCCTGGTGGGGACCTGATGTGTCAGGTGAACACACACACACACACCACACACACACACACCACACACACACACACACACACACACACACACACACACACACACACACACACACACACACACACACACACACACACACACACACACACACACACACACACACACACACGCCCTGTAGCGCTACATATCTGGAGACGCAGCGGTGCAAAGGAGGAAATGAAGATGTGAAGATAAATGAGTTTCTTCGTTACTATTACCATCTAAGCCTTATCAAAAAGGTTAATGAAGGTTTAATAAAAGAGTTCTCAACAGCTTGATTTTTTATTATCCTTCATTCCTCTAACTATATCTGGTTATATCTGATCTGGTTCAGATCATCTGGTTCGGTGAGATCTATTCCAGTTTCCCCCAACAGATCCATACAGCCGAACACTAACATGCTGCCCTGGCTCTAGATCATCTGGTTCGGTGAGATCTATTCCAGTTTCCCCCAACAGATCCATACAGCCGAACACAAACATGCTGCCCTGGCTCGTAAATATCTACTTTAAATAAAATTAGTTTGGACTGAAATGAGAATAGTGTTGGTCTACAAGTGTCCATCACAGCTTGCACAACAGCAAAGGTGTGTGTGTGTGTGTGTGTGTGTGTGTGTGTGTGTGTGTGTGTGTGTGTGTGTGTGTGTGTGTGTGTGTGTGTGTGTGTGTGTGTGTGTGTGTGTGTGTGTGTGTGTGTGTGTGTGTGTCAACATTAACTTTTTTATGAGGCCTTGTCCCTCGGATAAGTTACCTTTCACTTGTACAGGCACAAAAGTCACTTTTCAGAGTAAAAATTTGTCGTTTTAATAATTTTTCATGTTGCGAACTGAGAATGCAGAATTGAGACGAACAGACAGTTGCAATCATTCACACCATGTCAACCACATTACTAAAACAGCCATATCCTTCCTCTCAATCACACCACCTCTGAGCAATAGCTGTTTAAATCCTCTCACTCACTCACTCACTCACATGCTCATTGCACACACCCAATCATGCTCACACACACTCTTCCTCAGTAACTACCCACGTTTATGCAGACCTTATTGTAAAGTGTTAGCGAAAGTATCCAGTCTGAATACTTCCACTCAGACTGACTTTAACTCAACTAGGGACTAATTAACTATTCTAAACTCGTTAGTGTTGAGGGGGTGTAATTATTGTCAGGTGTGTTCACCAAGTGAAAATGTGACAGTAGCCTTACTAAGTAAGTAAGCCTTACTGTGTTTCTAACATCATTGGTCATCATTGGACGATGCTGTATAGACCAACTGTTATGTGCTTGATATCAACATCCACTCCACTGTATTAGGAGTATGAGGAGGAACAGTAACCGGTTCTAGCTGGATTGCTGCAGTTCTGTGACCTACAGGGTGAGGGGCGCTTCACAGAGCGGCTGGCCGAACACCAAAGCACCAAACGGTAAACTGCTGCATTCATACCGCGCTCCTCTAACCGGGGGACACTCAGGGTGCTTCACATGACTCACATTAACCCATTCATACACATATTCACCCGGCTCGTCAGGAGCAGTCAGGGTGGGGCGTCTCGCTCAGGGACACCTCCACACTCAAGGACCTGCTACCTCCTGAGCCACGCGCCACCCTCTGCATCAACAGAGTAAGGTGATGGCGTGGAGATGATAGTCATCCAATCAGAAGCCTTCCCTGCCAGGCTTAGTTAGGACCTGCCGTTCAGTCCCGGGCCGTGGGGGTCGGCGGCTCTGAGCTACAGCCGGCCGCTAACGATGGAGAACCCAGAGAAAAGGCCAAGAGAGACGGGAGGGGGGCGACGTACAGACAAAAGAGAAGAGGGAAGGTTTCTGTGGCTGAGGAAGGGAGGGGGGGGGGGGGCGGGGGGGGGGGGGGGGGAGGGAAGCCATTGAAAACATGCGTAGATCCACTCACAGACTTCCTCAAGCCTCTTCCTGAGCTCAGCCTGGCACAGCCCCTTTTCCCCTGAAACAAGGCCTCGCAATCACAGCCTCCATACGACAGCTGGTGGATCACACTGCTGGCCAATTAGAGGAGAGGAGGGAGGGAGGGAGGGAGGGAGAGAGGGAGAGAGGGAGAGAGGGAGAGAGAGAGAGAGAGAGAGAGAGAGAGAGAGAAACCGAGAGAGAAACCGAGAGAGACAGGGAGAGACAGACAGTGAGACAGCCTTGTATCTCTCACTGGCAGAGTGAAGGAGAGTATTATTACTCTCAGTAGTATAGTAGTAGTAGTAGTAGTAGTAGTAGTAGTAGTAGTAGTAGTAGTAGTAGTAGTAGTAGTATAGTAGTAGTAGAGTATTATAGACTCCAAAGCCCAAAGCTAGAGAGATACTTCCTGTTGTCATGCATTAGGCATTCTATCAGCTAGATCATTAGTCCTGGAGATACAGAGTGATCTATTTCACACAAGTAGAGTTGAGTTAGGGTGTCTACATGACTGTACAGGCTCAATTATTCTAAGTTTATACATTTATTTTAGTTTTCTACTTAAACTAAATCAGAACTTTTAAATAGATTAAATGATACAATACACAAATTAAAGGAATACACACAATGCGGGTGCGTGTGTGTGTTTGTGTGCGCGTGTGTTTGTGTGTGTGTATATGTGTGTGCTTGTGCATGTGGAGGATTTAGGGATTTACATTTACATTAACAAGCAAGAGAATTCAGGTCACTTCCCAAGGTTGTGCACACACACACACAGACACTCACACACACACACACACACACACGCACGCACGCACACACAGACACTCACACACACATAAACACACGCACGCACGCACGCACACACACACACACACACACACAGGGACCAATGGTACAGAAATAGGTAAATGTGGAAACGTGATTATGAATTTAATGTATTAATGTGGATTTAATGAATTATTAATTTAATTTAATGAATTAATGTTGATTCCTAAAGATAAACAATTAAGGGAAGACACAATAGCCAGAAAACCACACATTGGAATGTAATCAGCGTTGTGATCAGAGTTCCAGTATGGATATTATATTATAATAAACACTGTATAGATGATACAATATATGATACAAACCCGAGACGCTAAGTCACTCCTCTAGTGCGGGTCAGGTCACGCTACACGGCATTTCTGTAGCGTGTTTCAACGGATATTAGACGCACGGAAGGCTGGCTCTGCCCGACAGAAACTACCCAAAGGTCTGATGATGATGAGCAGAGGAATCCTGAGCATCCACTCGCGGCCCACAGGCCGCCACACGCCTGCACCGGGCAGGGTTAGCCGTCTGACAGGCCTTCGGGCATTAGCTCCACCGCGGCTGCACAGTGTCACTGCTAACGCTGCTGCAGTGTGAGCTCTCACAGAGGAATTCCACTCGGCTCATAATGCTACAGGGTTGTTAACTGTACATCTACCGTCGGTACAATAACTCCTACTGTACTGGAAGTACAATAAGAGCGCCTAACCCTGACCCAGAGCAGCCACTGATTCATGAAGGACAAACCGGTCCCAACCGGTGTGGGTCGGTTTGGATTTGGCGGGGTATAGCTGAGCTCCGGGCGCGTTGGGCGACAGCGGTAACCCGGCCCCGGTGTGTGCGTGCGACTCTGGGACGGGACGCGACGGGACAAGTCAGGTGAAAAGACACAACACACGTAAACAAGAGGCTTACACACACTTGCTGCTTGCACCAACGCATGCACGTACGCACGCATGCACGTACACACGCACACACTCATACACACACACACACACACACACATATTAAGCATGCATGCACACACACGCACACCCACGCATGCACGTACAGGCCAAAAATTGAAAAAATACTGTGCAAAAGGCTTATGGGATAATCCAGAGTGCAGTGTACTACGCCGTCACAGGAATTAAAGTCTTCTAGTTCAGTCTTTTTGGTAGCAGAGAGGCTCTCACACAGATCCACACACAGATACACACACACATAGATCCGCACACAGATATACACACACAGATCCACACACACAGATACACACACACAGATACACACACACATAGATCCACACACAGATATACACACACAGATCCACACACACAGATATACACACACAGATATACACACACACACAGATATACACACACAGATCCACACACACAGATATACACACACAGATATACACACACACACAGATATACACACACAGATCCACACACACAGATCCACACACACAGATATACACACACAGATATACACACACACACAGAATACATACACACAGTTAAACAAACACAGACTACACACATACACACAGAATACACACACAAAGATCCACACACACACATCCACACACACACACACACACATCCACCACACACACACACACACACATCCACACACACACACATCCACACACACACACACATCCACACACACACACACACACACACACACATCCACACACACACACATCCACACACAGCCACACTTCTGCTCTTCCTTAACTCGTGTCCAGCGCAGCGACTCTGATTGGCCGTCCGGGGGGACTTTAAAGTGGAGATCAGTGAACTGGGGGCTGTGGATCGCTAGCAGAGACTCATCATTTAGAGAATTAAAAAGCTTGATTAACAGTCCCGTCACTCAAAAGGGAAAATAACAAAAAGCCGGGGATTTCAATACCTGGGATGATGATTCAAAAGGAACAGCATCCTTTGCACACAAACCCTAACCGAAGGTCTATAGAAATATATAGAACTGTGGTAGGTCTATAGACCTATAGGTTCAGCTCTATAGAGTCGTGTAGCTCTATAGAGCTGTGTTAGGTCTAAAGACCACTCTATAGAGCTGTGGTAGGTCTATAGACCTATAGGTTCAGCTCTATAGAGTCGTGTGGGGTCTAGAGACCTGTGTTAGGTCTATAGACCTGTGTTAGCTCTATAGAGCTGTGTTAGCTCTATAGAGCTGTGTTAGGTCTAAAGACCACTCTATAGAGCTGTGTTAGGTCTATAGACCTGTGTTAACTCTAGAGCTTTGTTAGGCCTCTATATTGTTGTGTTGTTGGGACAGTCATCACCAGTGTCCTTGGGGGGTCAGCTGAAGGCTGCCCTTGCAGCCCTGTGGGTGTGGCCTGACCCTCCATGCAGACATGATGGATGGCTGCTCTAACAGACGGCTAGCCCATAGATTCTGTATCACAAAGCCAAAGCTCAGACTCTTCCTGGTCTCGGCTGAAAACACCGCTAAACGAGATCTCACAGAAACCACTAAACGAGATCTCACAGAACCGCTAAACGAGATCTCACAGAAACCGCTAAACGAGATCTCACAGAAACCGCTAAACGAGAGCTCACAGAAACCGCTAAACGAGATCTCACAGAAACCGCTAAACGAGATCTTACAGAAACCGCTAAACGAGAGCTCACAGAAACCGCTAAACGAGAGCTCACAGAAACCGCTAAACGAGACCTCACCGAAACCGCTGAACGAGATCTCACTGAAACCGCTGAACGAGATCTCACAGGAACCGCTAAACGAGATCTCACAGAAACCGCTGAACGAGATCTCACAGAAACCGCTAAACGAGATCTCACAGAGAGGCTCTATACGAGTCTCTGGGTTGTGAGCAGCATGTTTCAGCGAGCTGACGGATGTGATGTTTCTCTGGGCGCTCTGCCGAGTGTTCCAGAGCACTAACATTCTCCAATTAAGGATCTGCGAGGCATTAATACGAAATGGGCCCTCAGAGAGCGCCCAGCTGTCTCCCGTCGCTCCGGTCCATCACTCTGCTCTGAGATCAGAGAGAGAGAGGACGCTGTTGTTCAGATCTTACCTCTGCTCTGGGAGAATCTGTGCTAATCTGTTGAGTGGTTAAGCCGAGACCGCGTGTTTACTATGAGATAGAGGATTCATCTCCCATTCAGCCCCATACCCAGCGTGCATGCGGAATGTCCAACGCCCGCCCCCGGCTCTCTGATTGGCAGGAGGACCTGCCTGTCATAGCTTCAACATTCAAAGTAGTTAACAGCTCATGATTGCTTTTGGGTACAAGACTACTATCAAACCATCTGTCCGTCTGTCTGTCTGCTGTGTTGGGGGTGAGGGGGCCTCCCTCCCTCCCATCCCCGGTGAATTGTTTGTTTCCTCCTGCACTGTCAGCCTGATCTCCCACCTTGAGGGACACGTCCTCTCCCTTCAGCCAGGCTCCACCATTCAGCACTTTTGCTGAGCTGCAGGATCATGGCTGTGCTCCGTGGGGTGCTCTGACAGCAGCCACGCCCCGCTGCGACCTCCTCCCTCCTCCAGACGCTCCAGCGCCGGCTCTGTGGCCGACATGAAGCCGCCACAGCCCACCTCCTCTCAGCGGTTAGCTTTGGGGAACATTACGAGGGAGTGTGTGTGTGTGTGTGTGTGTGTGTGTGTGTGTGTGTGTGTGTGTGTGTGTGTGTGTGTGTGTGTGTGTGTGTGTGTATGTTTTTTTTGTTGCTGTGACTCTGCTAGTAGCGTTAGCTAAGCTGCTCCCGTCCAGATGATGGATGAGGTCGCGGCCACGGAGGTCAGAGCAGTCACCACACACCACACACACACACACACACACACACACACAACACACACACCACACACACACACACACACACACACACACACACACACACACACACACACACACACACACACACACAGAAATACACACATGCACACACACACAACACACACACACACACAACACACACACACACACACACATAAACACTGAAACACAGAGAAACACACACATGCACACACACACACGTCCACACACACATGCACACACACACACACACACACAGAGAAACACACACATGCACACACACACACGTCCACACACACATGCACACACACACACAAAGTCACAAACACACACACGTCCACACACACATGCACAAACACATCCACACTTGCACACCCATACACACACACTCACACGCACAGACACACACATAAACACACACACTCCAGATTTAAAGGCAAACAGAACTCATCACATGGGTGAAATGGACCAAAGACCATCTGACAGACCTCAACCAAAAACAGGAGCACATTGTTTAAAAGTAATGTTCCTAATCGCTTCCCAATCAGTCAACTGTACTGTACGTATCATCAGGCTCCTGATCTGGTTCACATTTCAAAACAGAAGCCCTTAAGTACAAGCTTTAAAGTGGATTGAGTGGATCTATACACCGTCGTGTTTCAACATGAATATTTCAACACAACATAAACCGTACATGCCAAAGTATTGATTTATATTATCCTCATCCCTTCACAGAAACTCTCAAGCACCAGAGTGGCACGCCTTTACCTCATGGCTGGGCACCACTGGCAGCTGGAGCCCTTCTCCATTACTGCTGTACATACACAGCCACGAGGTCAGTCTCAGAGGGACCAACCGGCTTCCTGATACAAACACTTCCTGGAGGGCCATAGTAGGTGGAACTCCAACCGGTTCCAAGAACTCTCCTCAGATCACACACACACACACACACACACACACACACACACACACACACACACACACGCACGCACGCACAGACACACACTCACGCACCTACCCACACAAACACACGCACGCCTATTTCCTGTCTGAAAGGACACTTCCTGTGTGTTAATCCACGACTTCAAAAGGTTATGTGCAGAGGGAAAAGATAAACGATAACCACCGTGCGCACACACACACTTACACAAACACACACACACCTAAACCCACACACACCGACACCTACACAACACACAGACACACAAACAAACACCAACACCTACACCCACAAACACCAACACCTACACCCGCAACCAAAACTGAATCCACCCACACACCAAACACCTAAACCACCCACACAAACACACACACCTACCCCCCCCCCCCCGCCCCAGCCAGAGTGTGGACGCCCCCCCTCACCGTTCATCCCGTTGTAGACGCCCCTGTGGTGCGGCGACAGCTCCTCGGCGGCGGCCCCCCTCCTGGGGGCGTCCCTCCCCGGGCTGCCGTACTTCCCGTGGGGGTCCGGGCTGAGGGCGTACAGGTGGCGGTGCGCCTCGGGGCTGCTCCCCCCCTCCAGGGGCCGGGGCTCGCTGAGGCTGCTGCGGTGGTGCCGGGGGGGGTACAGCTCGCCGCTGCCCCCTCCCGGGCCGTGCAGGCGCCCCTTGGGCCCCAGCAGGAGATCGGAGCCGTAGTGCTTGGGGGGCTGCTCCGGGCTGCGGCCCGCTGCGCGGCCGTACTTCTCCGGGCTCAGCCCCCGCATCACGCGGTGGTCGGACACGGAGCCGCAGCGGGGCCGGGGGGGCGGCAGGACGTAGGGGTACTCCAGGCTGGTGCTGCGGTGGCGTCCCGCCGGGTGGTCCGGACTGCCCAGCTCCCCCCCGCCCGCCATCCCGCTGATGCTGCTGCAGCGCGGCTTGCGGGGCGGCTCCGGGCTGCCTTTGTCCCCCCCCCCCGCCACCCCCAGGCCGGCGGCGGCGTGGCGGGGGGGCGGCCTCTGGTGGGCGTGGTCCGAGCTGTCGGCCGACCCGGCGCTGGAGGTGCTGCTGCCGTCGCCCACGTCCCTCAGGAGCAGCCCGGGGGTCCCGGGCACCATGAGCAGGCTGCTCTGGCTGTCCACGGAGCCGCGGCAGCCCGGCCCCGGGGCCTGGCCCCCCGCGGCCCCCGGGGCCCCCGGCCCGGGACCCTTCTCCTCGTCCAGCAGCAGGCACAGCTCCTTGAGCTCCAGGTTCTCCCTCACCACCTCGTCCTGCCGCTGCTCCAGCTCCTGGAGCTTCCCCAGGTACAGGCTCACCTCCTTGCGCATGATGCTGGCGCTGTAGCGGCCGAGCCGCTGCCACTCCCGCGACACGCGCTTCCCCTTCTGACGGTCGTCGTCCAGGAAGCAGCACAGGTCCCGCAGCTCCCGGTTGTCCTCCTGCAGCTTCTGGTTGATGTCCTGGGAGGAGGGGAGAGAGGGGGGAGAGGGCAGAGAGGGAGGGGGGCAAGGGGAGAGAGGGGGGGAGAGGGGAGAAGAGGGGAGAGGGGGGGGCAGAGGGAGAGGGGGGGAGAGGGGGAAGAAGGGGGGAAGAGGGGGGGAGAGAGGGGGAGGGGGAGAGAGAGGAAGAGGGGGAGAGGGAGGGGGCAGAGGGGAGAGAGAGTGGGGAGAGGGGGGAAAGGGAGGGGGCAGAGGGAGGAGAGAGAGGGGAAGAGGGAGGGAGAGAGAGGGAGAGAGAGAGGGAGGGAGAGAGTGGTGAGGGGGAGAGAGAGGAGAGGGGGGAGAGAGAGGAGAGGAGAGGGGAGAGAGGAGAGGAGAGGGGGAAGAGGGAGGGGGGCAGAGGGAGAGAGAGGGGGGAGAGAGGGTGAGGGGGAGAGGGGGGAGGAGAGGAAGATGGGGAAAGGGGGGGAGAGCGTGGACGAGGGGGGAAGAGAGGAAGAGGGAGAGAGGGGGGGAGAGGGAGAGGGGGGAGAGAGGGAGAGGGAGTGAGGGGGAGAGAGACGGGGGAGAGAGGGAGAGAGAAAGAGGGGGGAGAGAGAGAGAGGGAGGGAGGAGATATATTCAGATAGACAAGGACGAGTTAGAAGAGGCTACAAGGGCACTGAGATGCAAATTCAACATTATAGCAAAATACATTCAATGGTGAAAAATAGCCAATGCATGAACAAAGTGGTCATTGTGAAAAACAAACACTACGAAACCTCTCCACACACACACACACACACACACAACACACACACACCACACACACACACACACACACACACACACACACACACACACACACACAGACACACACACACACACACACACAGACAGACAGACAGACAGACAGACAGACAGACAGACAGACAGACAGACAGACACACACACACACCTCTCCGTATACACACACACATACTTCAGACGTGGCGTTCACTTGGATACACCACTGTGTGATATGCAGCCCCCGTCCAATCTGACCATAAGACGTCAGAATGACCTTGTCTTAGGGTGTCCGGTCCAAGGTGCAGGTCTGGCTCTCAGTCTGAGTTATAGGTCAACATCAAAGGACCAGACACACAGAGAACGAGCAGACAGTGATATGGAGCCAACCAACCCCATGGCCAGAAGGAAGAGGCTGTTATTAACTCAGGAGACTCTTCTGTGTGTGTCCCCTGCTGTCATGCCTCCACCATCACCCTGTCCTTATTTAACCACTCCTCCCCTCTCCTCCTCCCCTCTCTCTCTAGCCAAGTCCCTCTCCCACCTGCTGGCATGCTTCTGTCTAATTACTGATATGGATGAGCAGAGAGATGATACAGCGCCAAACGATACAGGGAGAGCTGCTTCAGGAGCCTGCTCAGAATATAGAGCTACACTCTGCATCTCACCACACACTGCTGACCAGTGGACCGGTCAAGCAGCTAGTGTGTGTGTGTGTGTGTGTGTGTGTGTGTGTGTGTGTGTGTGTGTGTGTGTGTGTGTGTGTGTGTGTGTGTGTGTGTGTGTGTGTGTGTGAGAGAGAGAGAAGGTGAGAGAGAGAGAGCTAGAGTGATATAAGGGAAGAAAGACAGCAAGAGAGACTGAGAGAGAAAAGGAGTGAGAGAGTGAGAGTGGAATATCAACAAATCTTTTTTTAATTGGAGAGAGAGAGAGAGAGAGAGAGAGAGAGAGAGAGAGAGAGAGAGAGAGAGAGAGAGAGAGAGAGAAGAGAGAGAGAGAGAGAGAGAGAGAGAGAGAGAGAGAGAGAGAGAGAGAGAGAGAGAGAGAGAGAGAGAAAAACTAACGTCCATGATTTAACATGGAGCGGCTACTAACTCACTCGCTACTGCTCATACTGACTCACTGCTCGCGAACAACGCGTATGCATCACTCAGTAGCCCAACTACAAACTTCCACCGTCAAATCTCCCTTCTAGTGTCATGACGACAGACACGCCCTTTGGAGAGAGAAGGCAGAGGCGATCCTCCATCCGTGCGCGTGCTCAGGTGTGGACTAAAACGTCTATGATCTCATACCTCGGCCAATGCGCGCGCCACCCTCACCTTCAGCCCGCGGATCTCGTTAAGGTGCAGCTGCAGGCTGCGGTTGACCTCGCGGATGAGGTTCCCGTGGTCCAGGATGACGCTCATCTTGTCCGCCTCGGAGCGCCTCAGCCGCCGCGCCAGCTCCTCCTTGGTCCACCGCGTCAGCTCCTCCTCGCTCACGTTGGAGATGTCCTCCGCCGGACTGTCGGTCTTGGTGATGGACAGCTGGAGCGGGAGCTGGGGCAGGGGCGGGACTTGGACCTGAGACAGGACCTGGACCCCGGGCTGGGGGGTCTGGGGCTGGGGTGGCGGTGTAGATTTCTCCATCGGTACGCTTACTCCAACACCGACTATAGGCATAAAACACGCAAAGACTCGATGATAGCGTCCGCTCGCATTCGTCCCCCGGCTCCGGTGAGACGGGTGGTGGTCCTTTCTATAACGTCACCGCATCCTTCTGCCGTTTCCTCCTGCTGTTGGCGCCACTTCTCTCCATGCAAGCAACAGCTGGCGACGCCGGCGCCCTGTAGTCAAACCCGGACTGCAACGTCCACATACATCCGGTGTGGCCGAAGAGAGCCGAGTCCCGGTCCCGGTCGGGTCTCTGGTTCAGCCGGAGTGAGGCCGCATCCTGGGCGGAGGGGACGCTCGCCTCCCGCCGGTAACCGTGCGGTAGATTAACGTGAGCGCTGCATGGCGTCGCTGGGAAGAGAGAGGAGGAGACAGCCTGGCGGACGACTGCTGCTGCTGCCGCTACTGTACTCGTGCTCTCTGCCCCTCTCTCTCTCTCTCTCTCTCTCTCTCTCTCTCTCTCTCTCCTCTCTCTCTCTCTCTCTCTCTCTCTCTCTCTCTCTCTCTCTCTCTCTCTCTCTCTCTCTCTCTCTCTCTCTCTCTCTCTCTCTCTCTCTCTCTCTCGCTCTCTCGCTCTCCTCTCTCTCTCTCTCTCGCTCTCGTCCTCTCTCTCTCTCTCTCTCTCTCTCTCTCTCTCTCTCTCTCTCTCTCTCTCTCTCTCTCTCTCTCTCTCTCTCTCTCTCTCTCTCTCTCTCTCTCTCTCTCTCTCTCTCTCTCTCTCTCTCTCTCTCTCTCTCTCTCTCTCTCTCTCTCTCTCCCTCTCTCTCCTCTCTCTCTCTCTCTCCTCTCTCTCTCCTCTCGCTCTCTCTCTCTCTCTCTCCGTCTCTCTCTCTCTCTCTCTCTCTCTCTCTCTCTCTCTCTTCCCCCCACCCTGTCTCTCTCCCAGTCTGCGTCTCTGGGTCTTTCATCGCTCACCTCATCATGTGGATGTGCACTGCCCCCTGCTGGTGATTGGGTGAAAGACTCCACGCATGCTCAGTCCAGAGGTTCACACATTAGGTCTAGCACCGTGGACAGTTCCGGTGAACTATGCTTTTATTGGCTTCACTATTTTATTTTATATTAATAATTAATATAATAATTAATAAAATAAATATTATTTATCTATCGAGACTATGTCCGGCCTGCGTAAACCACTCCACAATAATAATAATTAATGACATTAATTCAGTGAGCTGGGGTTAACTTGTGAACAAATTCACTTATCAGCCAAAAAGTCAAGTGTTTCCCTTACTGGTGAAAGGATGAACTTCAAATCAAAAGCGTGAATTATATGAGTTACAGGGGGCACTGCTGACAGTGGCCGGGCGCCCTCCAACGGCCGCGGAGGGCACTGCAGTCCAGGGCCTGCCGCCCCTTAGCGGCCGTGGAGAACACTACAGACCTGGGGCGGGCGCCCCCAGCGGCCGTGGAGAGCACTGCAGACCGGGGCCGGGCGCCCCCCCAGCGGCCGTGAAGAGAACTGCATACCGGGGCTGGGCGAAGGCTTGGCCGAACCCTGCTGAGGAATAGGCGATACTGGAGGCTGATCATCCATGGTTTATAACAGGCAAGTGAAATACATACGTTACCGAATCATAGAGAATTATGTCGTACGGGGATCATGTTGTTTTTGGGTTGGACCTACAGACGGTGGACGGAGCGTCATTACGCGTGACATCCATCCGATTTACCGTCCGTGATGGGGAGGCTGGTGTCTCCAGCACCGAGAGGCTGCATGGATACAGCCCCCCCGTAGCACCGGTCCAGAATCGTACATGGTCCGCTCCTAGCCCGGATCTCTGGTCCGGGTGTGTTGTTATGGTCGATTTGAAGGAATCAGAATGCATGGTGTTGTTTGATTTCCTGCGATCCCCTCGTTTGTAAATAATGACGGAAATGCAAGATTGTATTTCATTTGGAATAATCTCCGATCTTCTCCTTTATCGTTAGTATAGTAGTCTACGAGCAATCAATAGAATTGCTCGTGAATATGAACGCTATAGGGCGTCATCTTTTAAACATGCTTTAAGGTGAAAGGCGGTGTCCCCCTTGCTGTGACAGTGGCATTATGAAGCTAATCTGTCTGCGAGCTACCCTATGCTACACAGTGGCGTGGACCGATCCCCTAGTTAAGGGTTGTAATCATTGGTAATTAAGAGCAGATGAGGAGGATCAGTCTTTAGAAACGTCCCCGCATGCACGCTGGATCCATGCATCATTCCCTTTGAGTGACGTCCCGTTATGCGCGCAATAGGCGTCCAATTGACCCACATATGATCAATGTTTCACATGATAACATGTGCAACGTTGACATCATCCGTCCCCCATGCTAATAAGTAGCCTCCTCAGAGTGAGTCAGCAGGCCTACTGAGACGAGAGCCCTGCAGAGAACGGGTTCAGTCCGGTCAGCAGGCCTACAGACTAGAGCCCTGCAGAGAACGGGTTTGGTCCAGTCAGCAGGCCTATCGACTAGAGCCCTGCAGAGAACAGGTTTGGACCAGAGAGCTGGCCTACCGACTAGAGCCCTGTAGAGAACGGGTTCAGTCCAGAGAGCTGAAATAGGGTTTATTTAAAGGATCCATCAGAGCATCAGAAGGACATCATGGATGTGGAGGGTTTGGAAATGGATGACCCGAATTTAACTCATGTCTCCCTCTCTCTCCCTCTCTCTCCTATTCTCTAACCCCTTTTTCTCCTGCCCCTCTCTCTCTCTCTCTCTCTCTCTCTCTCTCTCTCTCTCTCTCTCTCTCTCTCTCTCTCTCTCTCTCTCTCTCTCTCTCTCTCTCTCTCTCTCTCTCTCTCCTCTCTCTCTCTCTCTCTCTCTCTCTCTCTCTCTCTCTCTCTCTCTCTCTCTCTCTCTCTCTCTCTCTCTCTCTCTCTCTCTCTCTCTGCTCCTCCTTGGGTCCCATACGTCCTCGGTAGAGCTTAAGGGCCTAACTAGATGTCTTCTGAGGTCTGTGCTGCTGATGTACGAATATCGATGTCTCATCTCCTCAATGACCTCATATCTTAATTCTGCTCTGGGCCTTCTCTTGTGTCTCGTGTGCTACAGCATACACACGCACACACACACACACACACACACACACACACACACACACACACACACACACACACACACACACACACACACACACACACACACACACACACACACACACACACACACACGCTCACACACACACACACACACACACACACACACACACACACACACACACACACAAGCGCACACACACAAACAAACACAATAAAGGCCTTCAGACACAGGGAGAGAGAGAGAGAGAGAGAGAGAGAGAGAGAGAGAGAGAGAGAGAGAGAGAGAGAGACACTGATCTTGAGTGCTGGTTCCCACCAGGCGGTGGTGAGGCTCCAGAAGGGGGAGGAGCCAAGATGAGTGTCACTTCCTGGTTCCTGCTGAGTGGTGGCAGCACGCGCCACCGCCTCCCCAGGGAGATGATCTTCGTGGGGCGGGACGACTGTGAGCTCATGTTGCAGGTGAGCTCACCTGTCCAACAGGCTCACATGCTACAGCTACTGTGACTACTACACTATCACTATACTACTGCTACTACTATACTAATACTAATACTATTACTATACTACTACTTATACTATACTATTACTATACTACTGCTACTACTACTACTAATACTATTACTATACTACTGCTACTACTATACTATACTACTACTACTACTATACTACTACTATACTATTACTATACTACTACTAATACTATACTATTACTATCCTACTGCTACTGTTACTACTACACTATCCCTATACTATACTACACTACTATACTAATACTATACTATTACTATACTACTGCTACTATACCATTACTGTACTACTACTGCTACTACTACACTATTACTATACTACTGCTACTACTAGTAATATTACTATACTGCTACTACTAGTATTACTACTACTACTATAACTAATACTACAACTACTACTACCACTACTATACTACTGCTACTGCACTACAACTATAACTTATACTACTACTGCTACTACTACTATACTACTATAACTACTACTACTACTACTACTGCTACTACTCTACTACTATACTACTACTCTAATAACTAATACTACTACGACTGCTATGCCACTACTACTTATATTTTTTTATTACTACTACTGCTACTACTCTATTACTACTACTACTCTACACTACTACTACTACTACTTATATTTCTATTACTACTACTACTACTACTTATATTTCAATTACTACTACTGATACTACTCTACTACTACTACTACTCTACTACTCTACCCCTCAACATTCCCAGTCTCCCGCTCCAGGGGGATGAGGATGAAGAGCACTGACCCTGTGTGTGTGTGTGTGTGTGTGTGTGTGTGTGTGTGTGTGTGTGTGTGTGTGTGTGTGTGTGTGTGTGTGTGTGTGTGTGTGTGTGTGTGTGTGTGTGTGTGTGTGTGTGTGTGTGTGTGTGTGTGTGTGATGGTTCAGTCTCGCAGTGTGGACAAGCAGCACGCCGTCATTAACTACGAGCCAATCACAGACGAGCACAAGGTGAAAGACCTGGGCAGTTTGAACGGGGTGAGTCCTTTTGGTATTAATTGTTAAAGGGGTGATCCTACGCCACCAACTGATGACACCTGGTGACATAATATCACCCCTTTAAGCTGCTTGCACTCCGCCGCGCGGCGACCGCCCTGATAACAGCCTTGCTGCCAGAGGGCTCAGCGCGGCGGTGTGAAGGGCCAGGCGTTTTTAAAAGCGGCTGCTGCCGCCGCCGAAAGTTTCAACACGGAGGCGACCGCTTCCTGGTCTACAGCCGCTTTTGTAACCGCCTCCCCTCTGCCGCCCTTCCCTCGTTGAAATGAACGGAGGCGGCGAGTTGCCGCGCGGCGGTGTGGAAGCAGCTTAAGGACCACAATTCCGCATTTAAGTCACATCCATTGAGTCCACATTGAATCAATCAAGTGCATCGTGTCAAATGTGGGATTCTGATCTTGTTTTTAACGGCACCTTGCTTTGCTTCTCCCCACAGACGTTCGTCAACGACATACGAATACAGGAACAAACGTACGTCACGCTGAAAACAGACGACAAGTTGAGGTTCGGATATGATATCCTTTAAATCACGAAGGGATACTTCCCTCCGCTCCTCTGAAAACACGCGTCCCGTGTTCTGTCGTATCCGTGGCGGCATGTGGCTCAGGAGGTGGAGCGGGTAGGCTGGCAACCGGAAGGTTGCTAGTTCGACCCCCGGCTCCTCCTAACTGTCGGGGTGTCCCTGAGCGAGACGCCCCACCCTGACTGCTCCTGACCAGCTGGCTGTCGCCCTGCGGGGCTGACTCTGCTGTCTGTGTCTGAATGGGTGAATGAATGGGTGAATGTGAGGCGGTATTGTAAAGTTCTTTGAGTGGTCACTGGTTAGAAAAGCGCGGTATGAATGCAGTCCCATTACCTGGTGTAACCTCATCTGTTGTGGAGTGGCTCCTCTGGTGCCATCACACTGCTGCATAATGAATGAGCCATCAGTCGGCTGTCCCACCAGAACGTGTTCTCCTTAGCGCGGGCCACATACCAACCTGTTCTCGGTGATGCGCGGGGAGATGCAGGTTCCTGAGGAGGCGCTGAAGGTGAGGTCTCCTCCGCTTCCTGGAGCTCCGCTCTCCTGCGGCTCTGGTCTGTTGGGGGGTAACTCGATCGGGGAGCACTCCTCCGCGTGACGGAGTGGAGCCGCTGTATCGATCCCACTGGTTGGTGGTGGATCCCAGCTCTCTCTACTGGGAGCTGCTGTGGAAGCAAGCGCCTGCTGGATGAATGTTCATGAAGGACAGAATTAGAATTACTTTTATTACATCTTATTGTACACGTACACAAGAGTACAATTATTTGGCTTGGTTCCTCAACAGCCACATAGCAGCAACAATACCAAGATAAAGTCAATACAGATAAGTACCAATAAAATATGTAAAAATTAGTAAACAGAGTCGGAGAGCTATCGGAGTCATCGAAAAAATAACGGCATAAATACTTTCTCTCAAAGGCAACAAACTGCAGAGTTAGAGGAGAAACAGTTACCAAATTGGTTGAATATCATTCCTAATAAATAGATTCTTGTACTTTCAGAAAGGCCATAGAACAAAGGTGGAGATTTGCAGTATTATAGTGTATGTTTAAAACTAAATCAAATCATAGAGACATTTACATTGAGGGCATTTAGCAGACGCTTTATCCAGAGCGACTTACAATAAGTCCATTTGTCAGAAGAAAAAGAAAAAACAATATATCTCTAGTGGGTACAGTGAGGATGTTCATAGAAACAAGTGCAAAGAACTAACCATCACTAGGTTAACCCGTTCCCTGTATACAACAGAGACAGCTAGGGTAAGATGCTACACAATGCTAAGTACTATGGGGCAATTGCTATGTCGCTAGCTTAGCTACTTTTTAGAGTTGAACACGGTTTTAAACTCAAGAAGTCACTTGACGTCTTAAGCTCCATTGCTGTGTCATATGTACTTGTGGTTTAACCTGCAGCTACGTTTTACCTTGATCTCAATTGCTGTGTCTTCAGAGAAATTCACATCAGACACTAGAGGGCGTATTTTGTGTTAGTGTGTTAATCTAATCTCGAAACTGACGTGGATTTAGAAGAGACTAAACCAGTTTGCAGGATGAAACAAGGCTCCATCATAACCGACACACACACACAGAATTAGTTTTATGTATTATTATTATTAATAGGTTTGATACATTTACACTTATTACACCAGATAGGCCTTCAGTACAATACAGGCTACAATATAGGAGTTGGTTATAGTGCCCAACTAAAACTCTACAAAGAACAGATTATTTGTGTGTAAAAAAAGAAATGAACCCACAGAGGATTGTACCATTCAACAAAACATAAAAAGGTCAATGCTTAACTAAAGTGGTTAGCAACAATGTCTTGGCGAAATGCACTTCCTGCTAGATCAGCAGTGTCGGGCCCAGCAGAGGTATTAAAGTCCGCTAGTTCAAGGCTCCTTCCCGTCGATGGCCAAGTTGTGGAGGACTGCACAGGCGACTATTCTGTTGGCTGTATGCCGATTATCCCAAACAGCCTTTCTTCGGAGCGTGGTGGTGGTGTCTTTCCTTGGATTTTCCACCGTGTCCACGACACCTCGAATGCAGTGCAGCAAATATAATTTTTGCTCCTCGTTGTAGTTCTCTATCCGCGACATGTTCATCTACATGATCCTAACTCTCCTTCTCCGAGAATTGAAAGGAGTGACAGTACCCAAATTACTCGCATAGGCCTATTAGTTCGTCTTAGGTGAGGGCAGATTCCAGACTCAGATTTCCACAAAAAGTAGCCAACTAATTCATAATATATGTCAACATTATTAGCGTTTTTATTTATTATAGTTTTATTATATCAAAGTTCACTTTACATTCCCATTACGTTTTTGTTGGTAATTATAGCACAAAAGGCATCCACCATCAAGTTAAGACTGCATCTGCTGGGGTATAGGTACTAGAAATCAGAGTACTTCCAGTTTCCAAGCAGTTTAAACCGAGTCAGCTGGGAATCAGCTGACCCTGTACGAGTCGTTACACAGAAATCACGTTCAACCTTGTGCGCAGCTGCGTGTTGAACTCCAAAACCTCAGTTTTAAGGAGTACGGTTTTAAAGCGCAGCAATGCTAACTGACAGCAATTGGCCCTATATCTTTGAGACTGTCTATTATTTTGAAAACGCCGGCTTCACAGCTTCAAAACGAACCAATCAGCATCTTCTCAGCCCTTAGCTCCTCCCTCTAACCCTCCCCGTTGTGTCCCCCTCACCTGTCCCCGTTCAGCACGAGAAGTTCAGCAGCCAGCTCCAGCTGAACCACCAGCGGGTGGTGGAGGGTGGCGCCCCCCGCAGGCTGGAGACCAAGGAGCCAGAGGGGGGGCCGGCGCCGTCCGGGGACAGGGGGAGCGCGGCCACGCCCCCTGAGGTCTCCAGGGAGGACGACAAGATGGCAGGTCAGACGTCAGACCCGGGGTTTCACATTAAAGGTCCCATGACATGACATCAAAAATTGCCGCGTCCACCTAGATTTGTGAGGGATAGATGAGCAATGTTTTCTACAGTCCACTGGGTAGGACGGTAGACCGATCTATACAGCGTACATCTAGGTGGACACGCCCACTTGTGATGTCATAAGTGCCCGATTTTCAAAACGGCTTGTAGCGGCTAATCACGCTAACACCTGGTGGCGTGTCATTGGACCTTTAATGCTCGTCTTTCTATGATATTCATGTGTGGCAGAGGGAAAATGTCTGGCTTGGTGGCCGCTAAAAAATATTTAGAACACGGGTTTATCATTGGATTTACTTTGTCCCCTGTAACTAGCGAGAAGACACACTTAATTTTGTGTAGGTATTAAACATTCTCCATTTACATTTAGGGCTTTTAGCAGACACTTTCATCCAGAGAAACTTACAATAAGTCAGAAGAAAGAAACAACAATATATATCTCTGTGGGTACAGTAAGGATGTTCATAGAATCAAGTGCCAAGCACTAACCATCACTAGGTTAACCCATTCCCCGTACACAACAGAGACAGCTAGGATAAGATGCTACTCAATGCTAAGTACTAGTTTTAAGTGCCATGTTTTCCACGGTATTCCACCACGGTGTCCACGTCTTCCTCCTTCCCTTGACGGGTTTCCCAGCGGAGCTAGCGGCGCTCCACAGAGGAACGCCGCTGTACGGCCAGCCGGCCTGGTGGGGCGACGGGGAGAACAACAACCGGCGCTCCGGGAGGCCGGAGGAGAGAGACCGGAGGGGCGAGAGACAGGAGATAGGTCTGTATGTAGGTCTGTAGGTCTTTATGTAGGTCAGTATGTAGGTCTGTCAGTAGGTCTGTCTGTATAGGTCAGTATGTAGGTCTGTCTGTAGGTCTGTATTTGTCTGTGTAGGTCTGATTGGTCCGTACGACGCAGCCTTCAGCATCTGGAAGCTTTGCATTTACATTTTGGGCACTTAGCGGACGCATTCATCCAAAGCAACGCACAACATTTCATTCACACACTGACGGCTATGTCAGCCACGCAGGGCGACAGCTAGCTCGTCAGGAGCAGTCAGGGTGAGGTGCCTTGCTCAGGGGCACCCCCACACTGTGGCTCAGGAGGTAGAGCGGGTTGCATGAATAGATGAATGTGAGGCAGTGTGTTAAAGCGCTTTGAGTGGTGGTTTGTGATTGGCTACGTTGTTTTGAAGTGGAGCAACCAAATAAATGCAGTGAAAAGAAAAACTGTTGTAAAAGAGAGATGAGATCTTTGTGTACAGA
>OLKM01002071.1:0-17500 GCA_900291075.1 Melanogrammus aeglefinus | reverse complement strand
GGGCCGCGGGGGCGGGCAGCGGCGGCAGCCGGGGGGGCAGCCCCAAGCGCTGCTCGCCGTCCCGGGGGGGCGAGGGCGCGGGGGGGAGGGGGCCGGCGGCGGCGGCCTCCCGCTCCAAGCCCCCGCGGCCGCTGAGCGGCGCGGAGAAGAGGCTGGAGGAGGCGCAGCGGAGGAAGAAGGAGGAGGAGAAGGCGCGGGAGAGCGCCGGGAAGCCTCTGCTGCGGCAGGAGAGCTTCACGGTGGAGCGCTCCTCCTCCAACGTGCCCCTCGAGCTCATCCCCCGCATCGACGGGCCCCCGGGGGCCCTGCAGAGGGACGGCGAGGCCGTGGCCGCCTTCCTGGAGGCGGGGGCCTCGGAGCAGGGCGACCCGCCCAGCCGCTCCATCGAGGGCTCGCTCTCCCCGGAGTCGGACGTGGACACCACCAGCACCGTCAGCCAGGCCGACGGCGGCAGGAAGGTGGTGCAGAAGCAGCGCCGCACCCTCGCCGCCGGGCAGAAGGAGCGCACCGTGCTCTGCTCCTCCGGCCGGGGCTCCTCCTCCGCGGGGGCCCGGGGGCCCCACGACCGGAGGCCCAAGACCCGGGCCCCGCAGAAGCCCAGCCAGCAGTGGACGTCCATGGACCTCACGGACGACGACGTCAACTCCACCTCCCTCCTCTCCGACTCGCTTCCCGCCGCCCCGGCCCAGCGGGGGGCCCGGGGCCAGGCCGGGGGGGGCGCCTCGGTGGGGGCCAGCACCAAGTCCAGCCGGGCCAAGGGGGCCCCGGGCCCCAACGCCGCCGCCAATAAGAACGCCGCGGCGCCCAAGCCCCGCCCCACCCGCGCCTCACTGCTGCGGCGGGCGCGCCACGGGGACTCCTCCGACACGGAGCCCGCCGACTTCGACCGGCTGTCGGTGGCGTCGGAGGCGAGCACCGCCTCCTCCGCGTCCCGGACCGGCCTGGGGAGGCGGGGCCTGTCCCGCATCGAGGCGCTGGCCCAGCCCCGCCGGCAGAGGGTGGGGTCCCCCTCGGCCCAGAGCGACTCGGAGGCCACCGTGAGCCGCAGCCGGGGCGTGGGGGCCCGCAGCGTCGCCGGGGACTACGCCGCCCGGCAGGGGCTCCGGGGGCCCGCCGCGGGCCCCCCCGCCGGGACGCAGAGGGCCCGGGCCAACAGCGCCTCCAAGCTGCCGGACAAAGGTACGAGACAGTTACAGTACATTAACATTGGGGGCGTTTATCCAGAGCGACCTAAAAGTACATACAGTATAAGAGACACAACAATGTATCTCTGTAGAAAGTACCTCTTCAGCGTGGGCGGGTCATCATAGCATGCATGCGCAGAACTGCGACACATGACCACGCGACGCATAAACAGACAGGGTTACCCACAGGAGCGTCTCCACCTCTGTCACGGCCCACGGCGTGTTCCTGCGTGCTGATCCTGCCATGTTCAATAATCAATAACTATGGTTGACTGAACGCTGATGCTAGTATTTAAAGATGCCGGGGGTCGGTGCCGGGTGTCGGGTGTCAGGCTCGGATGTCGCGCTCATCATTATTCGTCCAGTGGCGTCACTCTGGCCAACCCCTAGTATCAGATCAGCTTTCTTGGAACCTCGACGGAGGTGAGAATAAAAAAGTAGGCTACCAGGTACCAGATACCAGGTATCTCATTTTGCCGAACAAAACGCATAAGTTAACCCATCCCCCGTATACAACAGGGGCAGTTAGGATAAGTTGCTACACAATGCTAAGTACTATTTTTAAGTGCCAGGACGTGCAACACGCAATTAGAGCGTACATTTAGTGCCAGGACCTAGAACAAACAATGAGAACGTATCGGCTTGCGTATTCACCAAATCCCGCTTTTTTGGCAGTATCGGACGAATTTGTGATACTGGTATCGGTATCGATACCCACTACTGATTTCCACGTGAACTGGTTTTGTCTCCGCCCAGCCGGGTCGAGGTGGCGCCGCGTGCCGGTGGAGTACGCCTCCACCTCGGAGGACGAGTACGGCTCCAACCGCCACGCCTCCCGTCAGGGCCAGGCCCGGCCCTTCCCCTCCACGCGGGTCGCCCAGCTGGGGGGGTCCGCCCCCGCGACCCCCAGCCCGGGGGGCGGGCCCGGCCTGAGGCCCCACCCCCAGGACGAGTACATGAAGGACTGGACCGCCCACAGCGAGGAGATTGCCAGGTAGGCCCTCTGTCGCCCCCTGGTGGCGTCCTCTGAGAAGAGTGCTGCTTGGTCTTTGTCTCTTTATCTTCGGTAACGCTGTAAGGTTCAAACCAGTGGTGCTCAGGTGGCTGCTTTGGAGAACTGCAGGGGTACTCAGAAAACTCAATTCTGAAAGCTGGACAACAGAAAAACGAGAAAATGGACAAGCGGTTGAAATGTAAATCTGAAAACAAGAATAAGGCAGAATCATGTGTTGTGCTTATGTTGTGGAGAGAAATTAGGGCACCAGTTGCATTAAGCACAGGCTTATGTTTCTCACCATATTGTGTGTTTTTTCACCCTTCTCATGTTCATGTTTACACTGCCAAATAGAACGGACATACATTATTTATGTTCATGAAAATAAAAAAATAAAAATATTTTAGAGGGGGTACACTAGTAGAAAAAGTTTGAGAACCACTGGTTTAAACCGTGGGTCTCCAGGAGGGAGGTCTCTGAACACCATGCGTCACACTGCCCAAACATCCCAGAAGGAAACCATCTCATTACCGTGTGTGTTCCAGGATCAGCCAGGACCTCGCCAAAGACCTGGCCATGCTGGCCCGGGAGATCCACGACGTGGCGGGAGAGATCGACTCCGTGAACCCAGCGGCGGAGCCAGCTCCTCAGGTGACGACTCCAGCAGAGCGCTGACTGTTGACTGTACTGCTATACTATAGCACTGGAGCGGCGTCCAGCACACGTCAACAGACCCACAGTCATCCATTACATGTGGCCTCCTGTGGCGGCGTGTGTCTCAGGAGGTCGATAGGGTTGCCAGAAGGTTGCTGGTTCCATCCCCGGCTCCTCGAGTTTTGAGGTGCCCCTGAGCGAGACGCCTCACCCTGACCAGCTGGCCCGTCGCCCTGCGGGGCTGACTCCGCCGTCGGTGTGTGAATGTGTGTATGAATGGGTGAATGTGTGTATGAATGGGTGAATGTGTGTATGAATGGGTGAATGTGTGTATGAATGGGTGAATGTGTGTATGAATGGGTGAATGTGTGTATGAATGGGTGAATGTGTGTATGAATGGGTGAATGTATGAATGGGTGAATGTGTGTATGAATGGGTGAATTGGTGAATGTGTGTATGAATGGGTGAATGTGTGTATGAATGGGTGAATGTGTGAATGGGTGAATGTGTGTATGAATGGGTGAATGTGTGTATGAATGGGTGAATGTGTGTATGAATGGGTGAATGTGTGTATGAATGGGTGAATGTGTGTATGAATGGGTGAATGTGTGGCAGTGTTGTAAAGTGCTTTCAGTGGCCCCTGGTTAGAAAGGCGCGGTATAAATGCAGTCCGCTTACCATTTACTAACGTTACCATTTAGCTGTGCTGCCAGTACCTGGCTGTATCACCACTGCGTTATAAGCTGTGTCTTGTTCCCAGGTGGAGGTGGCTGCGCTGACGGGGAGCGGCTCCATGGAGGACAGCAGCCTGGTGGAGTCCAGCGGGCGGCCGGTGGAGATGAGGCAGCGCGGGTCCAGCGGTCAGGCCTCCCGCTCCATCAGGAGACAGACCTGGAACCGGGACGACGTAAGTCCAGGACCCAGCCCTGAAAAGTACCCTTAGGGGTACAGGCACCCCCCTTTGAGAACCACTGCTCTAAAGGATGAAGCAGCATTAGATTAGAGCTAGCATTTGAATATCTCAGATTGTCGTGGTTGCCTCGCCGTCTGTGAAGGATTTTAGCTTATAGCCGTCTTCATGTGACAGGTTGTGCTGGAGAGTCTTCTGCTGACATCTGTCACTCAACTGTCAGCGAGGATACGCCAGTCGGTGGACAAGACCGCCGTGAAGATCAGGCGAGTTACCAGATCCTCATGAAGGAATTCTGAGAATAATGATACCATTTTTTCCTTTCCGATACCGATTCCCATTCCTGAACTTGAATATCGGCCGATACCGAATATATACATCGATGCAGCATCTAGCACTGTAACTACTAACTGCAATTGTCCTTTGCCATTGAAGTAAATGAGTAACTGGACCGGATCGGCGCATAAACTTGTGTACGCGCCGATACCCGAAACTGCACATTAGGTAGTATCGGAGGCATTTTCCGATTCAGGTATCGTCATCCAAACAACTCTTGTTTTTGTGGGATTGCTGTCTAGAAAGGGTTCACCATTTGTCTTCTCGCTGTATCTCTGGTTCCTCTGATGTCGTTGGCATTGACAGCCACGTACCGTAGTCGGATCTCACCTTTCAAAAAAGTCAAAGGCGACTCAAAATACCTCTTCTAACGTCTGTGTCTAATATTTGTTCACCACGAATTACATCCCGTCCGAGCTGCCTGGAAGCAGGAGGAGGTATTCTCGATATTTGCTATAAATAGCTGCTTTATTTATATTTCACAGGGTGCTGTTTAAAGATAAAGAGCGGAAATGGGAGGACATTGAGACCAAACTGCAGGCGGAACATGACTCATTACTTCTGAAGAGCTCCAACAAGGTAAACCAAGACTGGATGGCTGGAGCTTCTCCTGATAAGGGGAGCGATAGTATTAGAAAGTATTTTATCACCCTGGTAGACCAAACTAATCGACTGGTAAGGTATTCTAATATTCATTTTTTTCACTATTTGTAATATTTATTTATTTTTTATTTATTTATAGTAAATTAACAAATAAATATATAGACATTTTTATTTAGATAATTTAAACATTATTTATATAAATAAATATAAATGTATTTTCTTTTATTTTTTAAAAAAAATAAATATAAATATATTGATTAAATTAAGTTTATAGGTACATTTTATCATCAAACTGTATTATAAAACTTTAACTTACTTTCAAATATATAAATGCCCTCTTTTTCTAGTCATTCTTGTAATCCATGGTAACAATGACGAACTACATAGCTGTTCAGTTTTCTGTACAAATCCCTTTGAATTCTCATTCAATTAATCGATTGATTCGCACGCAAATGAGAGCATCGCCAGGTGACACAGTGAGCCAATCAGAGTGAGTGCTGACATCATGTCCCTTACAACCGGGGGATTGAACAAAGCTTCTAGTCTCACTCTGGGTGGTCAGCGTGCCAAAACCCAGCCCCTCGGATAGCTTTGATTTGTTAGCGGCAAGCCATGCACGCCAATACTCGAAGAGAGATGAAGAAAACCATTTTGAAAACTACTGCCTCACTCGGGGACAAAGTCATAAATCCATTCCTCTAACACAGGGTGTGGCCCAAGGCCAGCCCTCACAGCAGATGCGATTTGTGTTCATTCATTCAGTCCTGAAGTATTCCAGAGTTTACACAGTTTATACTTTCATACATTCCCCTGTAGGACAACAGAGGATAAAGGAAGTGAATCTTGTTCGCTTTTGCTCCTGCATCTATCCATTTTTGACTTCCAAAGGTCATTGAACTATTTACTTATTGAGCCTATATTTTTAGGGGTGTCCTAGACGAAGATAGTCTAATACGATTGGTCAGACTAGACTCTTCGTCGAGTAATCGTCTGATCGACTTCTTATATATTTTATTATTTTCTCAGAATGTGAGAATATTGTGTGTCCGTGCCCGTCAACGTCGGCATCTGATTTGTCTGAAAATATTGGCTACCATTAGCCTAAGTAAGGGATAATGTATAGAAACACCGGTCATTATCTGGAAAATAAGCCCCTAAGGGCCAACAGGACACTGACGCGCAGCGAAGATGTCTTGCTTCGCCCTGAAGGGGCGATAATGACTGGCGACGTTCTATACATGATCCCGCTTATTACACGGCTAAAAAATAACGTCACATGGTGTGTCTTCTTACAATTTATTTGTTATTCAGTCCTGCAGTCCAGCATTTGTAGTGTTGATCAGTGGAGAAATAGCCCGCCAAAGACGTTGACGTCGCCAGCGGTCCTTGACAGCGGTCAATTATACTGAGCGCCGGAAGTTGTGAAGTCGTGAATGCAGGCTACTGTTTGTTTGTTTTATCCCCACGTCACCCGGAAGTGACGATTCTGTCGACCAATCAACGAGGGGGTGTGTAGCTCGAATTTTCAGGGACCCTTTCAGGCGTCTCAGTACCCCAACGGAGGAGTACTGAAGACGAGGGCAAAACGAGTACGGCTCAGTCCGGGTCACGCCCACTTTTGGCAGTGGAAACGCAATCCTAACCGCACTTTTGCGAACCGAACCGTACCGCACCCTGCAGTGGAAACGTGGCATAAGTGTGAAGTTAACACAAAGTCAGAACAAGTTTGGGCAGCGTCTCCAAACCGTTGAAATGTAAAGTGTGACGACGCAGACTTACCGTCTTTTATCCAAGACTGAAAATCTCCAGCCTTCAAGGTCACCCCTTAGTCTCTATTCTTCCCAAACAGGAAATCTCCTCCATCCTTCAAGACCTGAGGCGGGTGGAGAGGCAGCTCCTCGGTGAGATATCAACACTCGTTCACGACAAGGATTCATGTGGAACTCATTCACTCGTACTGTACCCTTCCCTTACCTCCACATCCCTCTTACACACCATTGGATGTTGTACGTCCAGGCACTTAGATAGTACTCAGCGTTGTGTAGCATCTTATCCTAGCTATCTGTGTTGTGTACCCCCCCCCCCGACAGCCATCGACGTGATGGTGGACCCGGACGGGACGCTCGACGCCCTGGCCGAGCTGGGCATGACCCGCCCCCTCCCCGCCCCCCAGAGGGCCAGCCCCGGGGCCCAGGGCCCCCCGGGGGGCGACAGGACCCCTGGCCAGCCGTACCCCGCCTCCGAGAGGGCGGAGCGGGACCCCGGCCTCCACCCGCAGCCCAGTGACCCTGCCGCCAGGGAGGAGCTCCGTCACCACTGAGGGGCGGAGAACCCCACCCAGAGAGGGCGCCGCCGGCCCCCCCCCCCCCCCTCAGTAATGAGACCCTCTGCACCGCCCGCTGAAGCGCATGTGGAGGCAGTGCAGTCGGTTTGACCCAGATATGGATTTTGTTTTTAAGTGTTCATTTGAAGTTCCTCCAGCCATGAGCATGAGCTGCCTTCGCCCCTCCGTCCCCCCGTCCCCCCACGACACGAGACCGTCGGTCAGCGCTCGCCTCAGAGCTCAGCGAGCGGCGTCAGACGAATGAGACCAATGACGCTGTGTGACGAAGGCCAATCAGACCGCCGCTCAGACGTTACGATAAGCAGAGGGCATCGGAGTCGATGCAACGCAGTATAATTATTTATTTTATGGATTCAAATAAATCATTTAATATATATGTAAGTATATACTAAAACAGACGTTGATCATCTTGCAGGCCTTGATTATGAGGATAGAAGGATGACTTATGAAGATTATGACTTTTACAATAAAAATATGTTTTTCTCTTTAGATGGCTTTGACCGGAAGCACTTGTTAACCCCAGACTGACAGCCAGGTCACTAGTAGACTTGTAGTAAGTCACCCCTACGTCACTAATACAGCCAGGTCACTAGTAGACTTGTAGTAAGTCACTCCTACGTCACTAATACAGCCAGGTCACTACTAGTGTAGTCAGTCACTAGTGTTGTGCTGGTCGTACTAGTGACGTAGTCAGTCACTAATATGTCACAAGTACATCCAGGTGACTACTATTGACGTAGAAAGTCACTACTAGTGACGTAGTAAGGCAATATTATTGACTTAGTAAGTCACTAGAATTGACATGGTAAGTCACTAGTGATGTAGTAGGTCACTAGTATTGACGTAGTAGGTCCTACTGACGTATTATTTCAATACTAGTGGCACCCGGCCATGCGTACGCAGGAATATTAATCATTCTGTGATGTAAAGGAAAGTCACCCAGGCTGGTTCTAGTTTTCCTTTAGAGTTTTATTCGTCTATTGTTGCCTGCAGTCAATGCACTTCCTGAGCTTGCTGAATATCTTTTTTATTCGTCCGTCATTAAATGCCATATAAATGATTTATTGCCTGGTTTGTCGTTCGCGAATCAATACGGTATTTACAAAATGTATCTCAGCTGTTGTTAATGTCCAACCAGAGGTCTCCTGCCCCTCGCTCTTGTAGCCGATCAAAGCTGGACGTAAAGTCTGGTTCAACTGTAAACCAAGAAGCTTCTAGAAGCCCACAGTCCTGTTTTAGCCTTCGAGCGCACACTAGATCACAAGTGCCCAGAGTCAACGATCACCAGACAACATCTACAGGGTCACTAGAGGGACGTTCACTATTGATTCATTGACTTTTTATATTGCAACTAACTGTAAAGGGGTGATATTATACTAACACCTGGTGGCGTCATATCCCCCTTTAAGGGAACATCCTAAAGTCTGGACGTCAAACCGGTAACAAGCAGGCTGCATGGTTTTGAACCCAGTCCAGCCTGCTGTGGGTTTGTTAGTTCATTACTCAAACTATTACAATTTCTATAATTCAATGTTTAACCTGCATAGGCATGGGATACTCTACAGTAACGAGAGAACTAATGATGACTACGTTGTTTTCCAACCTGCCAATGTCTTGCCTAATGCCAATGTTTACACTGGAATGTATCCTATCAATACTGTTACTCTATTTCAGCCAAATGAACCACCGGTCGATGGTTCACTACCTGCAGTGCTCTGTTTTATTGTGAGTCAATTTTGCAATTTTTTTTTGTTTCAATGTTTTGTACGATGGTTTTCTTCGTAATGCACTTTATTTAGACGTTGATTTGGATAATATGTTTGTGTGGTCGTTTGGCACCTTTCCAATAAAATGCATGACATCATCAGCTATAGTGTTCGTTCTTCATCACTGACCAGCTACCTCCATCTTCATCACTGTCCATTAAAGAGGCTTGTGAGGGACCGGCGTGGTGGTCGCCCCACGTATCTGGGATACGGCCAACCAGATTCCCAGAGTGTGGGAAAAATGAGGGCCATTGTCTCAGGAAAAGTCAAGTTTTATTCCAAAACATTCACAAAAAAGTACAGCAATGTTCCAAAAAGAAAAGAAAACGACTGCATCAGTCAGCAAGCATAACCTACAGAGCATACCATAGCCTAACCAAAACATACCCCTCTCGTACTGGCCTCCTATAAAGCCAGTGCCACGTTCAGCCCCTAAACCCCAAACGAGGCAGCCGTTAAATAGGGAAATGGAGTGGACCAATCAAGGCCGTATGGGCCAGACCATTAGTCGGGGGAACATCCTGTAGCTAAAGCTACCAATCCTACATAACTGAACAGAAAGTACATTGTGTGAATACAAAATAAACATGACAATAAGTAAACCATCACCAAATACATATACACCCACACCTTGTGCACAACCTATAGATATTTACAAAACAGCTGTTTATATCAACACCCCCTGGGCTATTCCCTGATGGCATGATCCCGGGCTTCCCTTCCCACACTGCCCCCTACCGTGGCGGAAGTCCAATTTGACCCCAATTATAAGTATATATATAATATTATATAATTATAATATATATATATATATATATATATATTATATATATATATATATATAATATATCCACACACAATATAATAATAATAAAATAATAATAATAATAATAATAATAATAATAATAATAATAATAATAATAATAATAATAATAATAATAACAATAATGCGAGACTGTGAGAAGGGGGAGGATTTCACCTTCACATCGGGCTGTAGGATAGAATTAAGATCTGCAGCAAAGTCCATTTCTACATGCCACCTAAATGTGACCGGTCTGCATCTATACAGCGCTTTTCTAACCACTTGCAGTTCAAAGCGCTTCACAACACTGCCTCACATTCACCCATTCATCCACACATTCCCCCCCCTGACGGCGGAGTCACCCCCGCAGGGCGACAGCCAGCTGGTCAGGAGCAGTCAGGGCGGGGCGTCTCACTCAGGGACACCTCCACACTCAGCTAGGTGGAGCCGGGGATCGAACCAGTGACCTTCAGGTTACCAGTTAACCCGCTCCACCTCCTGAGCCAGACTTCATTTTGGCTCCTCCAAACATTGGGAGCATTGATGACTCAACGAGCAACAGGTGTGCAGCCTCACCCAGCCCCAGAGAACCAGCCTCAGCCAAGTGAGGCTGGTTACTCCAGCCATCATCAACACAAACTCACACCGCCATCTTAGTGTAATTTGTTAAAAATGCCCCAGCCAGCTGTTAGCGATCGGTGAGAGTAAAGTCAGTGAGATTATCTCAATGTAGTTCTGGATCTGGATCAGACCATCTAGTCTAGAAACTAGATTCTCGATGTCCTACATCTCCCGCCTCCTATCTGACCTGATTGGTTGGGGGAGTCCATCTTGGCTGTCAATCACAGCGGTACCCTCGCTCCACCACAGGTACGTGACCGAGACATTTAGGGAGGAGCAGAGAGGTATAGGCCTTTAGACTGTTGTTTAAAAGTCTGTCTGTCTGTATATCTGTCTGTCTGATCTGTCGGTCGGTCTGTCTGTCTGTCTGTCTGTCTGTCTGTCTGTCTGTCTGTCTGTCTGTCTGTCTGTCTGTCTGTCTGTCTGTCTGTCTGTCTGTCTGTCTGTCTGTCTGTCTCTCTCTCAAACCCCCCCTCCCCCTCAGCCCGCCTGTCCCCCCGCCCCTCCGTCTCCCCCGCTCACCCCCCTCCCCCCCCCTAGCCCGCTCCCCCCCCTCACCCCGCCTCCCCCCCCTCAGCTACCTCTCCCTCTATCCGCCTCTCTCCCTCTGCCCGCCTCCTCCCTACAGTCGTGACCTGGCTGTACTAGTGACGTGGCAGTGCCGTAGTCAGTCTCCGCTACGTCCTGTTAGCGTATCCAGAGCTGTTCTGCTGCTCCTCCCTAATCCTTAAAGCCGTGTCAGGGTTCCTCTCCCCCGGGAGCAGCCCTGGCCGACGGCTAGCTGAGGTCCGTCAGCGGGGCTGTCGGTATTGGACCAGAAGCTCACCGTTTAGCCTCTTCAAATTGGGTTCAGGGCCCCGAGGGACGGCCCTTAACTCCACTAATCACTACGACACGTTTAATGTGGGCCGATGTTTCACAAAGTTTTAAAAGACGTGTCTGAAGGTTGTTCAGGCGTGAGAGGCAGGATCATTTACATTTACATTGTTGAGCAGTCGCTTTTATCCAGAGCATTTGTCAGAAGAAAGAGAGAACAACAATATATCTCTGTGGGTACAGTCAGGATGTTCATAGAACCAAGTGCCAAGCACTAACCATCACTAGGTTAACCCATTCCCCGTATACAACAGAGACAGCTAGGATAAGATGCTAAGTACTATTTTTAAGTACCAGGACGTACCACATACGTTAAGTGCGTACATTAAGTGCAGGAAGGTACAACATACAAAAGACGTGTCTGAAAGTTATTCAGATGTTAGGGTTAGGGGGCTACGTTACAGATACAGTTAGAATTTTGAAGATGGCAGAATTCTAACTGTATGTCATTTATTTAACTGAAGATAGATCTATAGATCCGTGCCATGCTTTGCTCAGCGTATGATCGATGCGGTCAGTGTATTCTTAGTCCCTGACTTGCACGGCATTTATAAGCCCGTCACGTTGAAGATGAAGCTTTGAAACCGGGGCTTATTTACATGTTATAAATAACCCCTTATGTACTCTGCATCATGCATCAACGCATCACGTATCAAGGCATTATGTATCATGTCAACGCACCATGTGTCCTGTATCATGCATCGTGTTTCAACGCACTGTGTATGTCTCAAAGCAGGGTTGGAGTTAGGGGGGAGCCAGTGGGTGCTGAGCCCCCATAGAGAGAGGTCTGGCTCCCATGAAAGCAGCAAACTCAAATGTCTGTGGGGGTCTCTGAAAATACAGCAGCATAATATACTAATTACAAATAAAGGTATTTTCCCTTCCACATGCAGAGTAATATTGAGGTTAAGTGGGATAATAGCACGCCGGTCATTATCGGGAAAATAAGCTCAGATAGGGCGAACCGAAACGGAGGTGTCTTGCTTCGACCTGAAGGGGCCTATTTATTTTATTTACACAACTGAGCGCAAGGCCGGTACGGTCCCCCCCCCCCCCCCCCGTCAACAACTTTAAGAGAACCCCTGCAGAGATGGAATCATAACTCGAACCCTGTATCAATGGATGTATCCGTGTATCAATGCAGCATGTATCAATGAATCATGGATCAATGCATCACTGCATCGTGCATCACTGCATCGTGCCTCATTGCTTCGTGCATCACTGCATCGTGCATCACTGCATCGTGCATCACTGCATCGTGCATCACTGCATCGTGCATCACTGCATCGTGTATCACTGCATCGTGCATCACTGCATCGTGTATCACTGCATCGTGTATGGATGTGTCATGGATCCATGTACCCATGCATCAATCCATAATTTATGTATCCCTGATGTGTCATGACAGGCATGGCATCACACATGACATGCAAGTGTCATGTCTCAATACGTCATGTATCACTGCATCATGCATCATGTATCACTGCATCATGTATCACTGCATCTATGTATCATGTATCAATACATCATGTATCAATACATCATGTATCAATACATCATGTATCAATAGGTCATGTATCAATACGTCATGTATCAATACATCATGTATCACTGCATCTATGTATCATGTATCAATACGTCATGTATCAATACATCATGTATCAATAGATCATGTATCAATACATCATGTATCACTGCATCATGTATCACTGCATCATGTATCACTGCATCATGTATCACTGCATCTATGTATCATGTATCAATAGGTCATGTATCAATACATCATGTATCAATACGTCATGTATCAATACATCATGTATCATGTTCTTCTGTATCAATGGACAACAGTGTTGGTAAAACCTGCCTTGTAAGCAGAATGTACTACAGTATGAACTCCTCTTCAGGAGACACCGCAACCGATTTGGAATAATAACTGTCGACTGACGTTAAGATTGGTTTTTGAATGGATTTGTTCCTCAACCGTACGTTTTACAGGGGATGAGCTGAGATATTTGAAGCTGGAACTCAGATGATGAAATGAAATCCTATTCGTCATATTATCATAAACTGATGAACCAATGTCTTATGAACTATACCGGTTATTCCAACAAACCTGAATTCATCCATCATGGGTGCCGGGAGAGGCTACAAGATTTATGTACATCACGGTATTGACGAAATAATCTGTTTGTAAATCACTAACGGCCAAATCAATTAATCTCATTATTAGACTTTACATAGTGGACACCTTAAAGTAAGGATTTTTCAGCCTACCACAAATGACCCTGTAACAGTATACTGTGTGTGTGTGTGTGTGTGTGTGTGTGTGTGTGTGTGTGTGTGTGTGTGTGTGTGTGTGTGTGTGTGTGTGCGTGCGTGCGTGCGTGCGTGCGTGCGTGCGTGCGTGCGTGCGTGCGTGCGTGCGTGCGTGCGTGCGTGCGTGCGTGCGTGCGTGCGTGCGTGCGTGCGTGCGTGCGTGCATGTGCGTGTGTGTGTTTGCGTGTATGTGCGTGCTTGCATGTGTGTGTCCATGTAGGTGCCTGCGTGTGTGTGCACTTGACTTCTTGCCTGCGTGTGTGTGTTTGTGTGTATCTGCTTATGTGTCAATGTGTGTGTCTATGTGTCTATGTGCGTACACGTGCTCATGTTTCCCCATTCATCTCCTATTCCATCCCTCTACTCTCCTTATTTGATTATACCTCATCCTTATCTGCCCAACCTTCTCTCTGAATGCATCTCCACCCCTTCCACCACCCTTCCGGACCGCCCAGTCTCCCAGCCCAGAGCAGGCAGAAGGATGCTCTTACAGGAACAGTAGGGGGTCTGAGGCTCAGACAGAAACACACAGGAACGCGATGGAACTGGCTTTGAGGGCGCGCTCCCTGATGGAACTATCTGAAGGTGTGAAGTTGAGCTCAGCAGCCTCTCTCCCGTCTCTCTGTCCACCCTCTCCCCCTCTCCCCTCTCTCTGTCTTCCCTCTATCCCTCTCCCCTCTCCCTCCCTCCCTCGCCCCTCTCTCTCCCTCCCTCTCCCCTCTCCCCCTCTCCCCTCTCTCTGTCTTCCCTCTATCCCTCTCCCCTCTCCCTCCTCCCCTCCCTCCCTCGCCCCTCTCTCTCCCTCCCTCTCCCCTCTCTCCCTCTCCTCTCTCTCTCTCCCCCCTCTCCCTCCCCCCCCTCGGCGGGGGGCATCGACCTCAGTGCGGGCCCCCAGCTGGGCTTCACTGTGTACACCCGGCCTCGAGGCAGGGGGAAGGCCGACCAGGTGAGTACAGCACCGCCACGCGTTACATATCAGCACTCAGAGACGGAGCGAGGCGATACATTAACACTGAGGGCGTTTAGCAGACGCTTTTATCCAAAGCGAAACAACAGTATGTCTCTGTGGGTACAGTAAGGATGTTCATAGAACCAAGTGCCAGCACTAACCATCACTAGGTTAACCCATCCCCCGTACACAACAAAAATTGCTAGGATGATACACAACTACGTTTTATTTTTAAGCGCAAGGATGTACAACATGCAATAAGTGTGTATGAGGGTGTGACGGGTGGTCCGGAGTCTTTTGCAGAAGCTGGTGAGCAACTCACCATTTGAGTCTTTTCAAGAGAAATTGTTTCAGAAAAGTCATCCTGTTTATTAGGAGACCTTCTCGTCCAATCAAGACCGAGGCAGTTCATGCTGCCCCTTCGTTGTACTCTCTTTGTTACTGTACTCCAAAATAAGCGTTCTTTACCCATGAGCCCTTTCAGCGGGCGCCTGGCTCCTGAGCCCTGAAGTGACCCGCTGCTGGCTGGGGGTGTTGGTTTCCCTCTCGCACCTCTCACACCGAGGTCTGCATGCCTCCGTAGCGCCGGGCTGCGGCCCTGGGGCCCTGGGGCCCTGGGGAGGAGAGCGAGGAAACGTGTTCTGGAGCCTCCGGTCCAAACCGCCTTCCTCAGCCCCGTGCACACAACGCAAACACACAAGAACACAGGAAGAGGCCAAAGCCCCACACACACTTACTGACGCACAAACATAAAGACAAACTCAGATACCCTCAGTCAGAACGCTGGGTCGTACATTAATACCGAGCTAAATGTTTATCGTTGTATGAAGATCCTGTATTTTTCTGCAGGTGTTTCTGTAGGGAAATGGATCCTTGTCGGCCTCTGTGTGAAGCTATGAAAACCTTTCCTTTAATCAATAACAACATTCAGACGGCTTCACCTCGTCAGCAATGTGCTCAATGTGCTCCGTCTCTTCGGCTTCCTCCTGTGACGCCTGGCTCCTAAACTCTTATCAATTAAAATGAAACACTGTCGACTGGAACACATCACAGCTGTATGTTGATGGGCCCTACAGCTGCTCTAGGCTCTAGACCAGTGAGGCTCTAGACCAGTGAGGCTCTAGACCAGTGAGGCTCTAGACCAGTGAGGCTCTAGACCAGTGAGGCTCTAGACCAGTGAGGCTCTAGAGCAGTGAGGCTCTAGACCAGTGAGGCTCTAGACCAGTGAGGCTCTAGACCAGTGAGGCTCTAGAGCAGTGAGGCTCTAGACCAGTGAGGCTCTAGACCAGTGAGGCTCTAGACCAGTGAGGCTCTAGACCAGTGAGGCTCTAGAACAGTGAGGCTCTAGAGGCTCTAGAGCAGTGAGGCTCTAGACCAGTGAGGCTCTAGACCAGTGAGGCTCTAGACCAGTGAGGCTCTAGAACAGTGAGGCTCTGGAGCAGTGAGGCTCTAGAGCAGTGAGGCTCTGGAGCAGTGAAGGCTCTAGAGCCAGTGAGGCTCATAGACCAGTGAGGCTCTGGAACAGTGAGGCTCTGGAGCAGTGAGGCTCTAGAGGCTCTAGACCAGTGAGGCTCTAGACCAGTGAGGCTCTAGACCAGTGAGGCTCTAGACCAGTGAGGCTCTAGACCAGTGAGGCTCTAGAACAGTGAGGCTCTAGAACAGTGAGGCTCTAGAGCAGTGAGGCTCTAGAACAGTGAGGCTCTAGAACAGTGAGGCTCTGGAGCAGTGTGTCTTAGACGTACCGACAGACAGCTGAACAGTAGGATTCTTCACCTCCGTCCACTTTCTTCTTCGCTCCCCTTTCCGCTCTCTCTCTCTCTCTCTCTCTCTCTCTCTCTCTCTCTCTCTCTCTCTCTCTCTCTCTCTCTCTCTCTCTCTCTCTCTCTCTCTCTCTCTCTCTCTCTCTCTCTCTCTCTCTCTCTCTCTCTCTCTCTCTCTCTCTCTCTCTCTCTCTCTCTGTCTCCCCCTCTCTCTCTCTCTCTCTCCCTCTTTCTCTCTCTATCTCTCTCTCTCTCTCCCTCTCTCTCTCTTCCCTCTCTCTCTCTCTCGCTCTCTCCCTCTACCCTCTCCCAGCTGGCATGGGGCCGAGCTGACCCCCCCTGGGGTGAGCCCCCTGCCTGGGGCGGGGTGCGTACGGCAGGCTCTGTGTTCTCGGCCCGGACCCCGTGACTCCAGACATCATGAGACAGGGCAGAGAAAACGATGGCTCAGCCTGCATGGACCCACACAGAGGTGTGTGTGTGTGTGTGTGTGTGTGTGTGTGTGTGTGTGTGTGTGTGTGTGTGTGTGTGTGTGTGTGTGTGTGTGTGTGTGTGCGTGTGCGTGTACGTGTACGTGTGGGGGGGTGTGAAGGTGAAACAAGGACAGGTTCTTGTGCCACCTGCCAGGTGAGGAAGGAGTAAAGGTCCTCTAAGACACACACACACACACACACACTCACACACACAATGCAGTGTGCTGAATCATGTCTGTTGCGTCACAGCGATGCATAGCCTGTGTGCATGGTAGTCTGTGTATGGCAACACTCAACGTGAGAGTTCCTTATGTGTGAGGGGGCTCATATATCACACTCTGAGACAGAGACCCCCCCCCTACAGCACTAGGAGAGGGACATGGGGGATGTTTGTGAAAGCGATACGTCTGTCCGTTAAGCTAATGGATGTTAACCCGTTCATTCACAGGAAGGTTAACACATTAACCTTCCCGCACGGATGGAGTTACTGAACTGGGTTACTGGGTGTGGTTCTGTCTGGTGAGCAGGCGGGACGGTTGGGGACCGACTCCTCGTCACCATGGTGACCTACACCCCTGGTCGCTCATCCCCAGCCCAGATAATGAACTTATCAGGGCACTCTCTCAGAACGCAAAAGACTTTCCTGAAGGCTACCACAGGTCAGGTGATGCACACTCCTGCCTTCTCCTGATGCATACTCCTGCTTTCTTTCTATTTCTCTTTCTCTATGTTTTTGCGAGTTTGGTTCTGTGCTGTGCCGGCTTCTGTCTCTATCTTACTAGAGCACGCACACACACACACACACACACACACACACACACACACACATCACACACAACACACACACACACACAACACACAGCACACACACACGACAAACACCACACCCACACAACAAACACACACACACAC
>OLKM01002070.1:85000-86689 GCA_900291075.1 Melanogrammus aeglefinus | reverse complement strand
AACCTGGAAGTCACGGGTCGCCCTGGAGTGCAAAGAGGGTACCTTATATACTATACTACACATTATATACTATATACATTATACTATAGACTACATGTTATACAACCTGGAGTCACGGGCCGCCCTGGAGTACAAAGAGGGTACCTTATACTATATATACTATACTATACACTATTATGCTCTATATATATGATGGTGTTATCTATAATGTATATAGTGTATATATGATGGTGTTATCTATAATGTATTTAGTGTATATATGATGGTGTTATCTATAATGTATATAGTGTATATATGATGGTGTTATCTATAATGTATTTAGTGTATATATGATGGTGTTATCTATAATGTATTTAGTGTATATATGATGGTGTTATCTATAATGTATATAGTGTATATATGATGGTGTTATCTATAATGTATATGCTAGTGTTTAGTGTATATATGATGGTGTTATCTATAATGTATATAGTGTATATATGATGGTGTTATCTATAATGTATATGCTAGTGTTTAGTGTATATATGATGGTGTTATCTATAATGTATCGGGTGTCTCTGCGTGCTGCTGCAGCGTTCGCCGAGCTGCAGACTGACATCCAGGAGCTGACCAACATGGACGGCGTGAAGATCCCCTTCCTGGAGTACCGGTCCTACACCATGAGGGTCATGTTCCCCGGCATCGAGGAGCACCCCGTGCTCAAGGAGCTGGACGTAGGGGCGCACACACTCACTCACACACTCACTCACACACTCACTCACTCACTCACACACTCACTCACTCACTCACACACTCACTCACTCACTCACACACTCACTCACTCACTCACTCACACACTCACTCACTCACACACTCACACACTCACTCACTCACTCACACACTCACTCACTCACACACGTACACACACACGCAAACACATGCATACACGCAAGCACACCTACACACACAAGCACACACACACACGCACATTCACCCACATTCACACACACACGCACATGCATACACACACACACACACACACACGCAAACACACCACACACACACACACACGCACAGACACACACACACACACACCAAGCACACACACACACACACACACACACACACTCACTCACTCACTCACTCACTCACTCACTCACTCACTCACTCACTCAAACGCAAGCACACACACGTACACACACATGCACAAGCGCACACACACAAACACACACACGTACTCGGATACACGAGCACTCCATACCACAGATTGTGTCTGTATCTAATTATCCCTAACCTGTTTAATGTTTCAATGTGCTCGTCGTCCCCCTCCAGTCCCCTGCCAACGTGGAGAAGGCCCTGCGCCAGTTCTCCCAGCTGCTCAACAACAAGGTGTTCCTGCTCACCTTCATCCACACCCTGGAGGACCAGCGCTCCTTCTCCATGAGGGACCGCGGCAACGTGGCCTCCCTGCTCATGGCCGCCCTGCAGGTACAGCCTGCAGCCAGCCAGCCAGTCAGTCAGTCAACCAGTCAGCCAACCAGTCAGCCAACCAGTTAGTCAGCCAACCAGTCAGTCTGCCAGTCAGAGAACCAGTCAGTCAGCCAGCCAGTCAACCAGTCAGTCAGCCAGCCAGACAGCCAGTCAGCCAGCCAGTCAGCCAGCCAGTCAGTCAGCCAGTCAGCCAACCAGTCAGTCAGCCAGCCAGTTAGG
>OLKM01002070.1:0-82500 GCA_900291075.1 Melanogrammus aeglefinus | reverse complement strand
CACACACACACACTCACTGGCTCACTACCAGGTACACACACACACACACACTCTCTTGGTCACTACCAGGTAAACACTCACTCACACACACACACACCCTCACAGTCACTGCCTCCCTACCAGGTACACACACACACGTACACTCACACAAACTCATTCACCTGCTCAATACCAGGTACACACCCCCACACGCACACTAGGTAGCGGTGTGTTGTTGTGTGTTGCTAGGCCATTGATATATTACGTGTTTCTAGGCAACGGGTGTATCGCTGTGCGTTGCCAGGCAAAGGTTGCATTGCGTGTTGCTAGTTAACGGGTGTATTGTGGCGGGTTGCTAGGTAACGGATGCATGGCGTGTTGCTAGGTAACGGGTTTGTTGTTGTGTGTTGCTAGGTGACCGATGGTTCCCTGGTGGCCCTGGTGCAGAAGCAGGTGTCGGCGTACAACATCGCCAACTCCTTCACCTTCACCCGGTCCCTCAGCCGATACGGTGAGCGTCACACACACGGGGCCGCCCACACTGTCCCACCCAACCCTCTGGAGTGGGACCTCTACCTCTCTACCGCTCCTGTTGTGTCTAGAGATATAGATAGTCCAGTACATGTTTTGTGCTGTTGTAGTGTCGTTTGAGTTTCTTCCTGTCTGAGATTTACAAAGAAAATCTAATGTCTGACCTGTATATCTAATGTCTGACCTGTATATCTAATGTCTGACCTGTATATCTTCTGTCTTACCTGTATATCTTATGTCTGACCTGTATATCTAATGTCGTACCTGTATATCTAATGTCTTCTATGTTACCTGAACAGAGTCATTGCTGCGGACCTCGAGCAGTCCTGACAGTCTGAGATCCAGAGCTCCCATGATTACCCCGGACCAAGAGACAGGTGGGGGCCCACACACACGCACACACTCCAGTGTTAAGCCTGCCCCTAACCCATGGGTTAACCCTGACCCACGCCTAGCAATGCTCCAGTGGAACACCTCCAGTGATCTCCATTTCACAGCGTTTAACCCAGTCCAAGGCTCACTGACTGTACAGGCTCTGTATTTATGACCCCCCCCAACCCTAGCCCCCCAAAAGGCAAAGCTTCCATTATTAACACCAATTGTTTGTGTGTGTGTGTGTGTGTGTGTGTGTGTGTGTGTGTGTGTGTGTGTGTGTGTGTGTGTGTGTGTGTGTGTGTGTGTGTGTGTGTGTGTGCGTGTGCGTGTATGTGTGTAGGTACCAAGCTGTGGCACCTGGTGAAGAATCATGAGCACAGCGACCAGCGAGAAGGAGACCGAGGGAGCAAGATGGTCTCCGAGATCTACCTGACCAGACTGCTGGCCACCAAGGTACTTACACACACATTTACAGAGTCTCTCTCTCTCTCTCTCTCTCTCTCTCTCTCTCTCTCTCTCTCTCTCTCTCTCTCTCTCTCTCTCTCTCTCTCTCTCTCTCTCTCTCTCTCTCACACACACACTTCCTTTCTGATGAGGTGCTGTGTGCTCCTTCCTCCACTAGGGGACGCTACAGAAGTTTGTGGACGACCTGTTTGAGACGGTGTTTAGCACCGCCCACCGTGGCTCTGCGCTCCCATTGGCCATCAAGTACATGTTCGACTTCCTGGATGAACAGGCGGACAAGAGGCAGATCACGGACCCAGATGTCCGACACACCTGGAAGAGCAACTGGTAAGCGGACTAGGCCAGTTCGTAGCGGTACAGCCGACAGCCGCGTAGAGCGCTCCAGAGGTCAGGTAGCGGTGAACCTGGCTGTCTTTGTTGTGTACGGGGGATGGCAGGGCGTCCGCGCATCCTTAAAAAGTCTTAAATTCATGTTTCTAAATTTAAGGCCTTAAAAAGTCTTAAATTTGTCACAAATGTCATATGCTGGTCTTAAATACTGTAACTCAAGGTCTTAAATTTGTCGGGGCAGGACTATATTTTTTTATATTTTCCTCAAGGGACTTTTCAGGGAGGACGTGTAGAGAGGCTTCTTTCTTGCTAGCTGCATATACAGGGTGTCCCCGCATCCTTAAAAAGTCTTAAAAAGTCTTGAATTCATGTTTCTAAATTTAAGGCCTTAAAAAGTCTTAAATTCGTTACAAATGTCATATGCTGGTCTTAAATACTTAACTCAAGGTCTTAAATTTATCGGGGCAGGACTTTATATTTTTTTATTATCCTCAAGTGACGTTTTCAGGAAGGAAAAGTCAAAATTGCTAGCTGCATATATAAACGATTACCTGCGTGCTTGCTAGCTAGCTAGTCTGCGACAATGGGTAGGTGAAAATTCAAGGACAGTTGGCTGGAAGACGTCCGTTTCCGAAGTTGGCTCGCGTCTGTTGCCAACCCCACCATCGCGTGTTTTAGGTCTTACATTTTATTCAAGGTGGTATTAAAAAGGTCTTAAAAAGTCTTAAATTTGACTTGCTGAAACCTGCAGATACCCTGATATATAAACGATTATCTGCGTGCTTGCTAGCTAGTCTGCGACAATGGGTAGGTGTAAGTTCAAGGACAGTTGGCTGGAAGACGTCCGTTTCCGAAGTTGGCTTGCGTCTGTTGCCAACCCCCACCATTGCATGTTTTTGGTCTTAAATTTCCTTCAAGGTGGTATTAAAAAGGTCTTAAAAAGTCTTAAATTTGACTTGCTGAAACCTGCAGATACCCTGGGATGGGTTAACCTAGCGATGGTTAGTGCTCGGTACTTGGTTCTATCAACATCCTGGGGGTGGCAGTAGATCAGGAGGTGGAGCGGGCTGGCTGGTAACTGCAGGGTTGCTAGTTCGATCCCCGGCTCCTAGCCAACTCCGCCGTCGTTGGGTGAATGTGTGCATGAATAAGTCAATATCAGGCAATATTGTAAAGCGCTTTGGATAAACGCAGTCCATTTACTACTGTACCGACACAGCAATATATTGTTTCTCCTTCTTCTTGACAAATGTACTTATTCTAAGTCACTTTGGATGAAAGCGTCTGCTGACTGTAGCTTGACTCTCCTCCAGCCTGCCACTGAGGTTCTGGGTGAACGTCATCAAGAACCCCCAGTTCGTGTTCGACATCCACAAGAGCAGCATCACGGACGCCTGCCTCTCGGTGGTGGCCCAGACCTTCATGGACTCCTGCTCCACCTCCGAGCACCGGCTGGGCAAGGACTCGCCCTCCAACAAGCTGCTCTACGCCAAGGACATCCCCAACTACAAGAGCTGGGTGGAGAGGTAGCTGCCCCACCTTACCCAAAGAACCAGACTGCACCACCTTAACCAGTCTGCACCTTACCCAAAGAACCAGACTGAACCTTAACCAGTGTGCGTGTGTGTCACGTGTGGTTTATGCGTGCGTGTGTGTGTGTGTATCTGTGTGTGCGTGTGCGTGTGCGTGTGCGTGTGTGTGTGTGTGTGTGTGTGTGTGTGTTGTGTGTTGTGTGTGTATGTGTGCGTGTGTGTGTGTAGGTACTACCGGGACATCTCCAAGCTGCCCAGCATCAGTGATCAGGACATGGACGCTTACCTGGTGGAGCAGTCACGTCTCCATGGCAACGAGTTTAACACACTGAGCGCACTCAGTGAGCTCTACTTCTACATCAACAAGTACAAGGAGGAGGTGAGAGCCTGAACTCATTAACCCTCATGGATTATCAATGATGTCATAGAGATGTCATAATGATGTCATTAATGATGTCATTAATGATGTGCCGCTGTGTCTATGATGTCATAAGGATGTCATAACGATGTGTGGTGCTGATATCATGCTGATGTCATACCGTGTTTCAGATCGTGACGGCCCTGGACCGGGACTCTTACTGCCGCAAACACAAGTTGAGACACAAGCTGGAGCAAGCCATCAACCTGATGTCAGGGAACAGCTGAGGGGAGGAGCAGGAGGAGCAGAGGGAGCAGGTGGAGGAGGAGGAGGAGGAGGAGAGAAGCCGAGCGAGGGGCAGTGTCAGACTATTGATCACTGATGGATGAATCGATTGATCCCAGCCACTCGGGATCAGAGCATACAGCCTGTTGTTGTTGTTTTTATTTTGTGTTGCCATGGCAACACCGCGGAGCCGCGTTGCCGCGGAGACCCCCGGGAACCGGGCTTGAAGACTTGAGGGAGGAGTCGGATGATCCAACGTCGAGCAGCCAATCAGATTCTTCTGTGGTCCATCGGTTGGACGGCACTGGAGTCTGAGCCTCGTTCTCCTGAGGTTCTCCTGAGGTTCTCCTGAGGTTCTAGAGGACTTCTAGAGGTTCTAACAGAGTTGTCAAGGAGTTCTAGAGGTTCTAAAGGAGTTCTATATCTCTGTGTTCCTCTGTGTTGAAGCGTCTCAACACTGAACAATCATTCACACTGAGCCTCAATGCTTAGCAACAGACCTATACCTGTGGCCATACTCCCCTCCTCTCTCCTCTCCTCCCTCCTCTCCTCCTCCACTCTCCTCCTATTCTCTCTCCTCTCCTCCTCTTCTCTCCTCCTCTTCTCTCTCCTCTCCTCTCTCTTCTCCTCTCCTCTCTCCTCATCCCTATCCTCCTCCTCCCCTCTCCTCTTCTCTCCCCTCTCCTCTCTCCTATCTCCTCTCCTCCTCCTCTCTTCATCCCACCCCTCTTCCTACCACCTGACCTCAACCCTGCCCTGTCATTGGTCAGTCCAAATGGCCGCTGGCCTGTGATTGGCCAGACAGACTATTTAGTAACTTACTGCCGACCACTGAAGACTGTGGAGACCAGAGAGGAAGAACCGATACATTCCAACGCTCTCACGTTGTCATGGAAACGTGATCAGAAACGCTCGATTATTATCTTCAACTGAATACACACACACATACACACACACACCCACCCCCACACACATTCATGCAAACACACACACACACACACACACACACACACACACACACACACACACACACACACACACACACACACACACACACACACACACACACACACACACACACACACACACACACACACACAGTGCCATGTTTGGGGGATATACTGTGCAGAGCTACAGTGCCATGCACACACAGACACACACATCAGGACGGTGCTGGACCGGATATACTGTGCAGAGCTACAGTGCCATGTAAAGCCCGGAGCCAGATCTGGACGGAGCTGGACCGGACTTGGACCAAAACACATCAAAATCCGGACTGGAGTCATCCGGACTGAACACAAGACTCTGTTTTAGGACTTGTGGCCATAATTGTAAAATAGTGAAATAATGCTGATGAAATATAGAAGGATTATTAATGTGTAATAAGAACTTTGTGGATTTTAAGAAACATACAAGGCTACTGTGTGGAGTGGACAAAACCAGGACCAGAACCCAGGGTTAGAGACCACAGACGGTCCGGACCGGCATAGACCGGACTGGACTCATTAGCTCCTGGCTAGGAGCTAGGGTCTAGGAGCTAGGGTCCAGGAGCTAGGAGCTAGAGGCCAGGTCTGGGGTTAGGGTCCTGGGAGCAGCTGTGTGCGGTCCGTCGAAAGGGGTTGGGTGGTGGGGGGGGGGGGGGTACAGGGAGCAACACCACTATCATATCATCTTCACTCACACACAGTGTGTGTGTGTGTGTGTGTGTGTGTGGGTGTGGGTGTGTGTGTGAGGGTGTGTGTCTGTGTGTGTGTATCAGGTGTTTAATATTAAGAAAGAGATAGTAGATATCATTTATGGATCAGAGCAATAAACTCTAAACTTAAAGCCATCAGCTGTCCTGACCTCCCTGTCTCCCCCAACCTGTCTCCCCCAGCCTGTCTCCCCCGCTGGTACACAGTACTACAGCGGTAGGGAGGAGAGAGGGAGAGAAAGGGAGGAGAAAAAGGGGTGAGGAGTGCAGGGGAAGGGTGAGGAAAGAGAGGAAGAAGAGCGATAAGGAAAAGAATGAAAGAATTATGTGAAGCAGGGATGGCTATAGTAGCAAACACTGTCTGTGTGTGTGTGTTTTGTGTATGACTGAACTATGCTCTCCATGACACACACACACACACACACACACACACACACACACACACACACAAACAGACATCATCGACATGATCCAACACACACACATACTGGGAGGAATGGAGACTGAGACACACACATGCTCAAACGCACACACACAGTCAGGTGGTTCCATGTATTTATTGATATTTATTTGATCATATTTATTGTGCCAGGTGAACATGCTTTTATTAGTTTGTAAAATAACCAAAAGCCTTCAACATTCAGTACATCTCTCTCTCTCTCTCTCTCTCTCTCTCTCTCTCTCTCTCTCTCTCTCTCTCTCTCTCTCTCTCTCTCTCTCTCTCTCTCTCTCTCTCTCTCTCTCTCTCTCTCTCTCTCTCTCTCTCTCTCTCTCTCTCTCACACCATGCCTGAACACATTCATACTCGACTCCCCATGAAGTTCTGGGTCCATCGCCTTGTTTCGTTTCCTGAGTTGTGATGTATTGCTGATGATATTTCATGTAACTGTCTGTTTTTCTACCATTGCCATTGCCTTCTGCTCAGTTTGTATAGTTGTGTGATTTCACTAAAGTGTCGGAAACACTGAGACTCTCCTTTGTGATGTCATGATGTGGACCTGGATGTGTGTGTGTGTATGTGTGTGTTTGTGCGTGTTTGTGTGTATCTGTATGTCTGTGTGTCTGCACACTCACACTGAGTGAGTGAGTGTGTGTTTTTGTGATTGAGTCTGTTTGTGTGTGTGTGTGTGTGTGGGTGCATGCGTGTGTATCTGTGAGTATGCAAAATAAGAATCAATAATCAATACTAATATGATATTAAGATGCCCACACACACACACACTCACTCATCAGAACCCCCCCCCCCACACACACACACACTCAATCACTCAATCATAAAAACACACACTCACTCAATCAGAAACGCACAAACACACTATCACACACACACACACACACACATAATACAAATACTAGCTCACTCCGCTATGAGCAGACTCTGTAGAGTTAATACACTAGTAATACTAGTTATAGTAACAGTAATAAAGTAGTACATGTATAACATGTATAGCAACCAGCAGTGATGTATAATGATATAACATGTGTGGTGTACGGAGGGTGGAGCAGGCCCCAGCGGCCTGTGATGGAGGAGACTAACCTGACGGAGCCTGGGATGGTGCACCTTACCTGAAGAGGGTTATCCCATCAGCTGATCAGCCCCCTCCTCCCTGACCAGCCCACACACAAACATCAACACACACACAAACACACACACTGTCAGTAAAGCACCTACCAATTAGCTAATGGCTCGTTAAGAGTGGCGTCCATCAGGCTTGTAATCAATCAATTAGGGATCCAGACGAGAGTGTAATTGGACCACTTCAGCATTCTGTGAGGATGGGATCACCATGGCAACCAATACCAGGCAACTCTGCTGAGTCAGCCTGTGTGTGTGTGTGTGTGTGTGTGTGTATATGGGTGTGTGTGCATTAGTTCACATAGTGTGAGTGTGTGTGTGTGTGTGTGTGTGTGTTTACTTCTTGATTACATCCAGTGAGGTCATTTATTCAGTACTCCCATAAATACATGAATACTGTATTCCAGTCCTACAGTATTAAACCTCAGCACTAAAGTATACTTTTCTATACTACAGGAATATACTACAGTACTACAGGACTTTACTACAGTATTATACCTCAGTACAACAACAGTATAATACCTCAGCAATAGTATACTGAACTATACTACAGGAATATACTACAGGATTTTGCTACAGTATTATACATCAGTACTTCAGTATACTGTACTTTACTACAGGACTATACAAAAATAATGCAAGACTATACTACAGTATTATACCTCAGCACAATAGTATACTGAACTATCCAACAGGAAAATACTACAGTAGTACTCTACTAATACTATTCCATCAAGTATCCTGATTTGAAGTCCTTTCATACGTGATCAATACATGAACCTGACCTGGTTATAAGTGATTAATACATTGACCTGACCTGGTTATAAGTGATTAATACATGGACCTGACCTGGTTATAAGTGATCAATACATGGACCTGACCTGGTTATAAGTGATTAATACATGGCCCTGACCTGGTTATAAGTGATCAATACATGGACCTGACCTGCTATAAGTGATCAATACATGGACCTGACCTGGTTAGTGATTAATACATGGACCTGACCTGGTTATAAGTGATCAATACATGGACCTGACCTGGTTATAAGTGATCAATACATGGACCTGACCTGGTTATAAGTGATTAACACATGGACCTGACCTGGTTATAAGTGATCAATACATGGACCTGACCTTGTTATAAGTGATCAATACATGGACCTGACCTGGTTATAAGTGATTAATACATGGACCTGACCTGGTTATAAGTGATTAATACTTGGACCTTTACCTGGTTATAGGACCTTGGCCGGACTAGCCTGCCTAGCAACAGCCCAGACTAGACTGCTGCATTATTTATGATTGGTTGGCAGCTGGTCACATGACTTTGTTGCTAATTCTTTATTTATGAAGGATGATCATTGTCAGATTAGGATGAAACGTGCCTGTCTGTCTCTGTCTGACATTCTGTGTCCCTCCCCCTCTAAACTCATGAAATAATTATCATGCGAATTTAATATGAATTAAAAAAAAAACTGCTAAGACCTCTAAATTAATGAAATTGAATTTTAAATGATTTTTTATGCTTATTATAATGTCACCAAACATTTTCGTTTAAATTTCTACCATACTGTATCAGAGAGATTGGATTAATTAACTATATAAATATACTGCAAGCATTGAGCAAAATATCACCGCAGAAAATAATGGGCGTAGACTTTGTTTCTAGAAAACGAAAAAAATATTGTAATTGAATGTCCAAATGAAAATGTGATGGCGGTCTGGAAGGGCGAGCGAGCAGACTTTACAAAGCGGAGGGCTCCTCCTGCTGTCCCCTAGGAACATGACATGTAGGGCTATCACAGGCCCCATGAAAAATGACATGCAGTTTAATGCCTGGTCACATGTAAACATTACATGTAGTTTAATTCCTGGTCAAATGTAAACATTACATGTAGTTTAATTCCTGGTCAAATGTAAACATTTCTGTAGTTTAATTACTGGTCACATGTAAACATTATATGTAGTTTACATGCTGACTCTGTCTGTTCATAGACATACTGTACATACAGACAGAAGTACAGTCAATTTTTCTTTCAATTTCTGATAAAATTCTCAACATACATTCTCTGAATTGGGACGCAGCCGCCTGCTGTCCAATCAGAGCAACGGGTGCTGTGATGAGCTGGCATTAAAAGCGGAAGGCGGAAGTTTATCTGACAGAAAGCTAAGCTAACTAGCTTAGCTTGTGAGGTCTAACCGGCCTGTGTTTCGCAACTCCTCGTCTCTACTTCTATCCTCGGTAAGTAGAGTCATGTAGTATCATTACATATATGATTTATACAGTATTAGTTTAGCACGAGTTGTATATTTTAGAAGTATTCGTTATATGTAATTCATGCTAACAACGACATCGATCGCTGGTCCGACTTCGCAGGTATGAAGTACTGTAGTATTACTGTTGTATTGTACTAATGTACACAGTGTACACTACGAGTACTGTAGTATTTATGAATTACTGTACCGTCAGGTATGTATTATGTACTGCACTAGTAATGATATTATATTCACGTTCGACTAGGTTATTTGTCATGCTGAGCTGGAGGGGAGTGTACAGTAGGGGAGTGGTGTACTGGACCGGGGCGGGGGGGTGTAGTGAATGTGGTTTACTGGACCAGTAGGGGTGTGTACTGGACCAGTAGTGAGTGTGGTGTTCTTCAGGCAGGATGAGTCTCCAGTGGATGGCCGTGGCCACCTTCCTCTACATGGAGGTGTTCCTGGTGCTGCTGCTCTGCATCCCCTTCATCTCACCCAAGAGGTCAGTATCCTCACCTCAACCTACTCACCGTCACCCTACCTTAACGTTACCCTAACTCGGATTGCGTTGCGTAGCGTTGGCTTAAGGTACACCATGTTCCTTTTAAGGTAAATGCTGTCAAACTATATTCCCAATCTCTATCTCGAGAGGGATGTCTCTCTTTGTCCCGAGATAGATATCTCTCTATCTCGATCTTAGAGATAGTGACCAGCCTGTAAACAAATAGACCACTCACTGAGTGGGTGTTATTACTGTAGTCCCATGACTCTTCCTGCTGCCTGTTGTGTAGTGAGGTGGTTCCTCCTCTAGGGGGCAGTGCTGGCCTGTTGACTGAACAGTTTCAGTGGAGAATGAAGTCTGTGTGTTCCATTTGTGTCAAGGTGGAGTCGCCTCTTCAAGTCCCGCATGGTCCAAACCATCGCTCTCTACGGCAACACGTCCTTCATGGTGGCCATCGCCATCCTGGTCTTCCTGCTCATCGGTGGGTAGATAGCTATGCATGTGTGTATGTAATGCGTCTATCTCAAGTGTGTATATCAATCTGTATCATGCGTCTATCTCTGTGTAGATGCGTTCCGCGAGGTGAGGAAGTACAGCGTCCCAGAGAAGGTCGACCTGGTCAACAACCCCACAGCAGTGGAGCACATCCACATGAAGCTGTTCAGGGCCCAGAGGAACGAGTACATCGCCGGCTTCGCCCTGCTGCTCTGCTTGTAAGACTCTACTACTACTGTGGTGTATACCAAGACTAGTGTAGACCAAAATACTATTGCTACTGTAGTGTATACTAGTACTACTGTATACCAGGATACTCCCTCACTGAGCTTCAGCTAGGAGAGGGTGGGAGTGAGTTGTGGTTCAGCTAGGAATGACATGATAACTCTGTACCCCCCCCCCCCCCCCCCCCCCCCCAGACTTCTCCGTCGCATAGCAACCTTGCTGTCCCAGCAGGCCTCTCTGATGGCGTCCAACGAGGCCTTCAAGAAGCAGGCAGAGGGTGCTAGCAACGCTGCCAAGAAGTTCATGGAGGAGAATGACCAGCTACAGCAGGTACGCTAACCGTCTGGTCAAAACACGGGTACATCGCTAACCATCCAATCAGTAAACGGGTGCACTGCTAACCATCCAGTCAGAAAACATGTACGCCGCTAACCATCCGGTCAGCCTGTGTCACCATGCTGACAACATACTGCCTGTCTGTGCTTGGTGTAGAAGCTGAAGGGGGCGGGGCTAGCCGTTCCTGATGCGGGCGCTAAGAAGTCTGGAGAAGAGGAGGTGGACCTGGAGCAGGAAGTGAAGACTCTGAGGGAAGAGCTGGCCACCGCCAAGAAAGGTGAGGACTGGGACTAGCGCCTCCTTGCAGCCAGGGAGGGGAGCAAGGCCAGGGGTTCCTCTGGGAACAAGGAGGTGTGAGGAGGCTCCATGTCCGGGGTCACCACCTGATGAGCCATGGGTCACTCTTCACTGGCATCTTCATCCTAGACCTTAGTTGGCCCAACCCATCTAATTTATTGTTGGGTGCCTTTTTTTATTTTAATGAAAGGTGCTTCTGACGAATAGGAATGCCCCCCTTTTACAAAGTGTTTCTGGGATCAGAAACCCTGACGGAGGTTATGAGTTTAATGGAGGAGGCTCTGCCATGCCCGGCTACAGCAGGAGAACACCTTTGTCTACCTTCATTGGCAGCAGGGTCTTCATCAGAGACGGGTCATTATGGAGGAGTTAGACAATACAGACAACATTAAGCAGCAGGTAGGGGTTAGACCGTACAGAGACCTCATTAAGGAGCAGGTAGGGGTTAGACCGTACAGAGACGGGTCATTCAGCAGCAGGTAGGGCTATGACAGCCCAGAGACCTCATTAAAGAGCAGGTAGCGGTTACAGTATGGAGACAGGTCATTGAGGTGCAGTGTGCCTGAACGTCTGAGTGACTCCACGGTGTCTCCCAGCTCTCCAGAAGTCGGACAGCGACGTGCGGGCCATGAAGTCCCAGGCAGAGAACCTGACCGTGGAGTACGACCGGCTGCTGGGGGAGCACAGCGTGCTGCTGGTGAGACGCGCACACACACTCAACACGCGTTCATACACACGTGTGCACGTGTGCGTGTAGGGATAGACATTGATTTAATGGTCTGTCCCAGCCAACGGGTCGTTCCATTCTTCTGTTGGGGTGTTAACCTCAGGAAAGTCCTCAGTGTCGTGCTGCTGGTCTGAACCTTCCCTCAATAAGCCGCTTCATGAGCCTAAAGGCCTGATCCCACCGGACGCGTTACGGCCGCGGCACGTCTTGGCCGTGGTCGCCCCTAGCAGATAGCTTCCACTCTAATCAATGAGACCATTTCCACCGGGCGCGCTGTGGAACGTCTCAGCAGCGTCCCAGGAGCGGCTTGCCGTGCCGCAGCGCTATCGTTCCGTAGCATTTCTAGTTTGGACGCAAGCCGTTGCTGAACCGCGTCAATTTCAACAGAGCAGATCGAGCCGGGCAGGAAGTGAAAAAGTAAAAGCCATTGAGCATCCGGTGAATTTTCAAAATAAAACGCAATACTCAGCTCCTGTAGCCTATCACAACTTCACTTCAACATTATTACGTCATGACCGGTGGCACCAGGTCAGCAGTCAATCAGAGTGTGGCAACATGGACGACGAGAGACTCATTGTTGAAGTTCAGCAACATGAAGTCATTTATGTACCAAAACATCTTTTTATAAGGACAATGGCCGGAAGGACAAAGCGTGGCATTTAATTGCAGTAGTTTTGGGAGTGGGAGGTGAGTACATTAGGTTTAGGATTATCGTGATATCGTGTGAATACGGCTGGCTCGGAAGGCGGCGCTGCGAAGCCGTAACACGCCCGGTGGAAATGAACGCAAGGGCAGAAGTCGCAGCCGTGCCGCGGCCCAGCCATGCCGCGGCCCAGCCATGCCGTGGCCGTAACGCGCCCGGTGGAATCCCGGTGCAAGTTCTGCAGCCATAGCAGAAAGGATAGACCTCCCCTTCCCCCCTCAGGGGTAATAGTCTTCATCAGTATGAAGCTCATCAACCACAAGAACGTTGTTTGAGGGTGATGACATCCCATGACTCTGTCCCCCCCGCAGGCCAGCGGAGACTCCAGGGACAAGAAGTCAGACTGAAGCTCCCCGCCTCGCCTTCATCAAGCTCCGTCTGCCTCCACCACTTCACGCACATGATGTCACTTCCTGATAATCGATGTCCCTTTGGACCGGTTGCAACCAGTTTGTTTCCAGCGGGACATCCAATAGGAAGTATTCCCTCTTCAAGAACAGTACCAATAGGACCCTTCTCTACCCAAGCCTGCTTTAAGCCTCCAGTTAGCATGAGGGCTAGCCCTCATGCTAACCCCGTATGGAGAGCAGGGCTTTACTCTGTTGCGATGTGCTCACCGTTCAGTGGGTTTCTTTTATCACGGTTTGAAGTAATGTTATGTGAATGCCACGTTGGCTAAAGCTAAAGAGCTAGCTTCCTTAGGCGGTTTATTGGCCGTCAGTGCTAGGGGGAGTTCCGGAGCCAAATCCCCTGCTAGGACCGACAGGTGGGCCGGACACCTGTTGGCTCGGGGCAGTGGACTTTAGCCTCGAGCTTCTCCTGCTAGTCGGTTAGATGCTGAGGGGCTGCTGTTCAGACCATGCTTCACCGTGTGACTCTTCTTCTGCACTGTTCATCGAATGTCTAAACTTTATTGGTATTTTTATGTTGTACGAGGAGCGGTTGGTTTGTGGGGAAATGGAGCCAGGTGTCGATGATCTGTCCTGTTCACTGTAGGACACAAGTTGGACCAAATGGGTTAAAGAAATGTAGAGGGTGATAAATAAGAGCCTTGTTGTTCCGAGCCAGGAGGTCTGGCTCCGTTTACAGAGAAGAAGGGGAAAGTTGAACCTCCTGTAAGGTCTCTTCTAGGAAGGGAACCCTCTCCTCCCTCCTCCTTCTCCTGTCTCTCTCTCTCTCTGAGTGTGTTATGTACTGAAGCTGTTCCTGCTCCAATAAACCAGTTCTCTCTGCATGCTTACTGAAGTCCTCGGCCTACAACCATAACACCAACCTCCCTATATATCATACACCACGACATCACCGTCACTATTAATCTCCCTGAATGAATCCAGAACTTTATCGCAGTGTATATCACTGTATGTCGGGGGTTATGGCCATGGCCTTAGGCCTTGGTATAAAGTTGGCCGTCTCCACCTCCTCCTGTCTGAGCTAGGCCCCTCCTCCTGTCTGTCCAAGGAACCTCCTCGTGTCCTAATAAGGTTCATCTACTGGCACCTCCTCTCTCAATAAGTTCCCTCCTTCTGTCCTAGTAAGGCCCCTCTACTTGCACCTCCTCCTGTTGAATAAGGCCCTCCACCTCCTGTTTAGGGCAGCTGCTCTGCTGGCCTCTGACATTCAGTCTGGTTTGAACCAGATCCAGCAGCTGAACCCCGTCTTCAGCTTCTCAGAGTCTCAATTTAACCAAGAGAAACAGCCAGCAGGCTTCCTGGAAACGGGGGCTGGGCCCAATGCTGCTAGCACTGCTGCTATCCCTGGGACCCGCAAGCCAGGAGACATCAGCATTTCCCCCGCTAGCATTGAAACCAGTTGCAAGCCAACAACTAGCATGTTAACCATATTAACTGGTCTGTGTGATGGCACTCACATATGATGTAATCTGGTCAGTGTGATGTCACTCATGTTGTAATCTGGTCAGTGTGATGTCACTCATGTTGTAATCTGCTCAATGAGATGTCATACTATACTCCCTCTGCTTGACCACAAAACACATTTCATGGGCTGACTTATTTGTAAACATATTTTAATCAAATTTTAAACACTATAGTACCACCATATTTGAAATCCAGACTAAGAATGTATCATGTTCAACACATTTGTTACATTTAAAAATTACTGTAGTTCAAATGCAAACTTTAGTTCAAATGTTGACTGAGGTTTCAATGTAAATGGCTGAGGTGAACTGTTCAGCCCAGGTTGTAAAGATTCAAAAATAAATCCTTCATACTAGCAGCAGCCGGTGTGAAGGCGTGGCAACACATTTGGTGCACTGCTCAGCCATAGAAAACTAGCACTCTGGATACACAGAAGGACCCTCGTATAAAGCATGGCGGTTATGGAAGTGAAAATCCCATTCATATTCTACATAGAGGTTTTGATTAAAAGGCATTATGTCGTATCCATCCCAAGTGTACTTACCATGACCCAAGGGATTGTGAAAATATGGTATATGCTATGGCCATTTAAAAGCACCACACTACCAAACATGCTAAAGTGACACGTCTTTGATTGGTTGAGCTCGCTGTTAAGCATCGGCTTGACCGCCCGCGCGAAAGTCAAGCCCTCAATTACCGCTGCCGCCGAATTCTAAAATCATTGACTGCAGAGCCGACATGACGTCCCTTTGGATGAGGACCAGTGTCCAACTGGGTGAAAACCAGTACAAGTCAGTTCTCATACTGGAGGGTGTGTGAGGGTCAGCTTGAAAGAGAAGACGTAGCCTACAGGATTCTGGTGAGTGTTGCAGGCTGGTTAGTAAGGTAGCTGACATGAGTTGTACTTATGTAGTGTTATGTTGTTATCATACTGCGGTGAATAATAATAAAGATACGATATGGCCGTAATTTGGATAGGATAAAGCCTAGGAATATAATGTTGAATGCATACGTAACTGAATTAACATGTATTAAAAACGAGTAACGGTATTACCTAATATATCACCACTCGTTGTCGTAGCAACACCCGTCGGGAACCATGAACCGCCATTGTTGGACGCACGAGCGGTGGGAGCAGTTAGGAACGAAGCACTATGTCGATGTCAGCACTATATACAGTTTATTAAACACTTTACGCACAATCAAAATATATTAAAAAACTTGTATAAACACTAATAATGACAAAGGTTAAAAAAGAAGCGCGCCTTGGAAGTCGTAGGAAAAGTCCTATGGGATTCCTTCCCTACTTGTTTCCTTCCCTATTCCTTCCTTACTTGTTCCTGAAATAATATAGTCTTGTACCTTTTGACTTTTCTTCCGTTTTCCAAATTGTTTTTTGCTAGGAACCAAATGTTTTATGTTTATGAATAATTTGTGATATAATTGGTTTGTTTCCAGGATTAAAACTAGTGTATATCTGCCTTCTCTGTGTAGAAAGCTTGATAATAAACTACAGCTGGATAAGGAGAAATAATTGATTATGTACAGCCTGATAAGGAGAGAGTATTGATAATGTATGGTTTGATAAGGAGAGACAGATGCATGTGTAGTCATCAAGTGAGTTTTATTGCCGTAGTTTAGTCAGTGGACTGGCCCGGGATCACAGTGGGCTAGCATTGCTAGCATGGTTAGCATGAAACCCTGACATTACATCTCGTCATTACAGGGGCGACCAACACTCCCATTAAATCAAACCACCAGTTAGCCTTTTAGCTTCCTGCTAACACTGGTTCATTCAAACCACCCATTAGCTTGCTGCTAGCCTAGCTAGTAATCTTCTAACATGGAGTGGGATGTTAAATATCAACTTGGCTAACTGATGATCAGCAGTCAGAAAAACACATAAACACAGTTTGGAAGGGAGACAGAGCAAGGCTAACTTTGTTTGTTTAGACAACTTGAGGCCTGGTTTGGTACAGCGTGCAGATTAATGAGCTGATGCTAACAAGTTAGCTTTATGTATACTCGTACCTATTATGGCATAATTAATCCTATATATGTATAATATATAATAGATCCTATATACTATAAGCAATTTATACAATAGCCTATACATCTATAGAGTATATAGGATCTAGATATATACATACACCTATACTATATATAAATGATTATTGTGAAGTACAAGTGGCTCTATAGTTGTACTCTGCTATTCAGACGAAAGTTACTTGATATTTCACTTTATTTCAGTCTTCCTCTGATGTAGATCAGGCCAGTCAGCGACCAATCAGGGAAAGGACAACAGTTTCTTTCCCCGCCCACTCACCAAACCAGACAAGGCGCTAGTGTTGCATAGCCATTAAAGAGATCTGATAAACAGGACCTTACAGCATTTGTTTACACATTTTCCCTCCATTTCCACTAAAAATAAAGGTGATGAAATACATTCAAGCCGTTGGCAGACCTCTATTCTACATGTGGGTCTACTCTGTAGTCTGTACCCCATCTACAGCATACAGTAGAGTGTCACGTTTACAGTACTGTACCCTGTGTACAGTACTCACATTTACAGTACTGTACCGTTAACAGTATGCTGGTTTATTTGTAAAGAACTCCCTTCCAGTTCATAGTACATATCAAGTTTTGGCAGATCAGTTCATGTAGTCATAAGAAGTAGTACTAGGTAGTTAGCAGTACCCCTGCAGGCTAACTAGGTCTATATCAATCCGGTCTGCGGTATGAGTTCATCTCACAGCGACCATTTCGGCAACCCTCACTATTATACAGATCTGCTTCCTTTCAAGTCTTTGTGATTGTGTGAAGAATGATGAGCAGACATTGAACTAGTACTACATTAGTACTTAATAATTATTACTACATGTTATTAAGAGTACTACATGTAATGTAGTACTACATTTTTTAAGTACTTGATGTTATTAATACTACATGTTATGAATACTACATTAGTAGTACATGTCAACAATGCTACATGTAATAAGTACTACATGTTTTGAATACTACATGTAAGTGTTGTTACTACTAGATGTTATTATCACTACAGATACCGTTGGGGGGGGGGGGGGGGTAGTTGTGCTGCTGGGGAAATCAACTACTAGGAAAATAAAAACGCTGACAATGTAAACGTAAAAACTTTCCCTTTGAGCACTTTGATCATTTATCACCCTAAAAAAAATACAAAAATATTCCCTTTCCTCGCCATCCCTGCATGGCTAACATGCTAACAGGTGCTGCCATGCTAACAAGTGGCAACATGCTAACAGGGAACCCATGGCAGTGCAAAGATGCAAACAATGTTCTTGATCAGGTCAGCGGTATGATTTGAGCTAATCTTAAATCCTCCTGAACTGTTGGTTGTCAGAAGGAGATATCGTGCAACTAGGTTAATGAACGATCAACTATTTTTGCATGATAGAAACAATATTAATCAATAATAAAATGGATCAATTACTGAGGCTGCCTTCTAGCATCTATGTTGGCTAGCTGCCGACTAAAATACTTAACTATACTATTATATTCAATACTATGCTGCTATACATTGTTATCTTAAGTTAGAAAAGCTTTATTTTACATGATGCTGCCTAGAGCTTTGCATTTGTCATATTTAAAAATGAGCTGCTTTGGGTTTCGCTAGCCAGGAGCGTCGCTAAACGGATCGCTAGCGAAACGCTAGCTAAACAGATTGCTAGCTAAACAGATCGCTAGCGAAACGTTAGCTAAACTGATCGGTAGCTAAGTGCTAGCTTTAACAGATCGCTAGCTAAACGCTGGTTAAACGCATCGCTAAGTAAACGCATCGCCAGCAGCCCTACTCCTGCTGTTAGCGCAACGTGATCTGAAAACATCTTTATCACAAATACTGCATCAAATATATTACACAGAATATTCCGTATATAATGTATCAGCAAAATAAAAGCCTTCACAAAATAAATCTCTGATCTAATCTCTGATGTAAAACAAAAGCAGTTATTTCAAACATATTTTTTTAAAAGTGCCAACAGTAGTATTTTACAACAATGTGCAAATACTGGTTGTTATTTAATCTATCTGACGTACAGGGTTATCACTGATGGTATCTAGTGGTTGCTAGGTGACAGAGTTGTAGACACGCCCCCTGGAAGCGAGGCTTGATTTGGCCATAGACAGAGGGCCGAGGGTTTGGCTAGTCATGTGACTGACCGGTCATGTGACTGACAGGGCGCTAGAGTTAAGACAACAACATAAGGCATGGATTGGCTAGTACTGTAATTTCTTCCATCTCAATCTCCCTCTGTTACACTCCATCTCTCTGTTCCTTTCTCCCCCTCCCCCTCTCTCTCCCCCTCTCTCCAGAGGTTGATGATGAAATGGCAGCTGGGCCCCTAGGGGTTTAAACACTCCGTATGGCACTCTGACCTTGGAGGTCGGGTTAAAGGGACACTGTGTAATATTTTAAGTCATTTATTACCTCAAATCAGCGTATTCATTCATAAATAAGTCCTCATTGGTGTAAAATTATCTCTGCCAAAAATCTCACTTATCCTCCTGAGCGAAGAATAATTAATATGTAGTTACATAGGACGGGTAAGCTTTATGGAGGCTTCCATGTTCTTCCGGTCTATGAGGGACAAAAAGCACTACGTGGTACAGGAAATGCAAACGCGTTTTCACTCTGAGCCAGCGTGACTGTGGAACAGAGCTCCTTAGCTTGGCAAGACGAGTTTCTCAGTAATGTTTGACAGTAATGTTACCAATAAAAAACGATATAAACACGAGAACATAATTCTTATCTTGCTCAAGGAGTAATTACTTGAACCCCCTCAAACAGGGTGTCCGCGCATCCTTAAAAAGTCTTAAAAAGTCTTAAATTCATGTTTTTAAATTTAAGGCCTGAAAAAGTCTTAAATTCATTACAAATGTCATATGCTGGTCTTAAATACTGTAACTCAAGGTCTTAAATTTGTCGGGGCAGGACTTTATATATATATATTATTTTTTTCTCAAAGGACTTTTCAGGAAGGAAAAGTCAAAGTGGCTAGCTGCATATATAAACGATTATCTGCGTGCTTGCTAGCTAGTCTGCGACAATGGGTAGGTGCAAATTCAAGGACAGTTGGCTGGAAGACGTCCGTTTCCGAAGTTGGCTCGCGTCTGTTGCCAACCCCCACCATCGCGTGTTTTAGGTCTTAAATTTCATTGAAGGTGGTATTAGTTAAAATAATGACTATCGTGAATGATGACTGAAATAATTCACTATCTTGCTCAAGGAATAATTACTCATGCATCAATAGCTTACACTAATGATTCAATGCAGTTTGAAATTTGTTTGAAATAACGAACCTCATCATCACTCGAATGACTCGATGAGGTAGCATTGGATGTCGTGACACGGCTTCTTGGTACATACTGCCCACCGTAGTTTTTGAACAAGCGAGCACCATTAGTTTGAATGCAATATACAATTGTACCACTAGATGGGAGTAATTTTTACACAGTGTCCCTTTAAGGGTTAGAGGTCATTAGAAGAATGAGGTCAATAGAGGGCACTAGGAGTCAGGTTGGAGGTCAGCTGGAGGTCAGACTAGGGTTTGTTATGGTTAGAGGTAGTAGACATAATTTGGGATCGGGTTAGAGGTCATACCAGGTGTTATATCGGGTCATAGTTTGGGTAAGGTAGATGTCCTAGAGTGCCTCAGTACCTTTTGTGCGTGGCACTCTATTTGTGATGAGCTCTTGGGGAGGGTGGGGGGGCGTGTCTATGACTCTGTCCTAAAAGGACCTCATTGGCTATGTGATTCTCAAACAGCCAATAGTAACGAGGAAGACATGGAGACTTAAAAACACTAAAAGAGACCAAGATGGCGTCTGGCCCTCCTCCACCCTGGGCTCAGCGTCCCTCCTCCACCCTGGGCCCCGCGTCCCCCCTCCACCATGGGCCTCCACCCTGTTTCTTCAGGGTTTTGTTGAAGGTGGGGGGGGGGGGCTGAGTGCCCGGCGGGGGGCTGTTGGCGTGGCCTACATGACGCTCTCGAAGATGATCACCTTGTTGTGGTCTGCGTTGCAGGGGGGCAGGGCCGGGGTCCGGCTGTGGGCGTCAGGGGCCATGTACTCCATGTGGTGGGGCCCCCACACCGGCGTGGTCAGGTGGGCCCAACGCTGGGGGACAAACACACGTCAACTCCACCCTACATACAGCTAAAACACACGTCAACACCACCCTACATACAGCTAAAACACACGTCAACAGCCTCATACATACAGCTAAAACACACGTCAACACGTCATACATACAGCTAAAACACACCTCAACACCGCCCTACATACAGCTAAAACACACGTCAACGCCGCCCTACATACAGCTAAAACACACGTCAACACCGCCCTACATACAGCTAAAACACACGTCAACAGCCTCATACATACAGCTAAAACACACGTGAACACCGCCCTACATACAGCTAAAACACGTCAACACCGCCCTACATACAGCTAAAACACACGTCAACAGCCTCATACATACAGCTAAAACACACCTCAACAGCGTCATACATACAGCTAAAACACACCTCAACAGCGTCATACATACAGCTAAAACACACGTCAACAGCCTCATACATACAGCTAAAACACACGTCAACACCGCCCTACATACAGCTAAAACACACGTCAACAGCGTCATACATACAGCTAAAAGACTCATCAACATCACCCTACATATAGCTAAAACACGTCAACACCACCCTACATATAACTAAAAGACGTCCACACCACGCAACATACAACTAAAACAAACGTCAACTCCACCCTACATACAGCTAAACAGGCTCTGAACAGCTTGAAGAGTATTACTACAGTAGTGTGTAGTAGTACTACAGTAGTACTTGTTTGAAGGTGCCCTTGTCTCCGAACAGCTTTTAGAGTGCGTAGAAGTACAGTAGTATGTAGCACTAGCAGTAGTAGTCGTGGTACCTGTTTGAAGGAGCCCTTGGCTCTGAACAGCTTGTAGAGTACGCTGACGGGGATGCAGAGCATGGAGAGAGAGGGCCAGACACCAGCCGATCACCTCGCCCCACCAGGGGTACACGTACACGTTGTTGTAGGTCAGGGGCTTGTAGTTCACCAGGTGGAACAGGAAGATACCCTGGAGAACATAGAATAACATAGAACAATGTAACATAACAATATTCATAATCATCATATTACTATAGTCATCTCTGTAGTTCACCAGGTGGTACAGGAAGATATTGTGGACATATTCATAATACATAATAATATGATTAATTATAATAATATTATAATTATTATTATAGTATTACTAATTATAATAATCATTATACAGAGTAGTATAATGTCGGTGACTAAGAGAGAGAAAGATAGTGGTAGAGAGAGAGAGACAGAGTGAGAGAGAGAGACAGAGAGAGACACACAGAGAGAGAGAGACAGAGACACAGAGAGAGAGCGGTAGAGAGAGATAGCGGTAGAGAGAGAGAGAGAGAGAGAGCGGTAGAGAGACACTGACCATGCATACGCAGGGTGTGATGAAGCTCCAGCACCACTTCATCCAGGGGAAGGGCCGGTAGCCAATCATACGAGCCACGTCGTCCATGAAGCGGTCCGCCCCTGAACGTTAGCATAGCATTAGCATGTGGTCCAAGTGACCCAGAACTGTATCGGTCAGGTGACCGAAGGTACGACTCAAAGCCTCTCCCCGCCACCTAGATCTAAGCATTAGGTCTAAGCACTAGGTCTAAGCACTAGGTCTAAGCACTAGGTCTAAGCTCTAGGTCTAAGCACCAGGTCTAAGCACTAGGTCTAAGCATTAGGTATTAGCACTAGGTATTAGCACTAGGTCTTAGGGTTAGAACGTAAGCATGTGCATGTGTGTATGACCTACCATACACCCAGGACACTACGATACACTCCCAGAAGGCCTGCCACAGTAGGGTCATGCCACTGGCCGAGTAGTAGTCAAACAACTGGAACACATACATCCCTCCCTGAGACACAGATAGGTAGGGATGAGACAGACAGACAAGTAGGGACAGACAGAGAGGAAGGGAACACACAGTTGATTGTTAAAAGCTGTCTCACATTCAGAACAGTTCTGCTAACAGGCTTGTTTCAATGAGATTATACTATCTATGAAACCATATTATATCTAATCAAGCAGTAAAACTTTGATTGTAAGCTAAATGATGTGATGAGTCAATCATCATCATTTAATTTAGATAACAATCAAAATTTTATATAAATGGTCATCCATTTTTATAATCAGATTATCACCCGTTTATACCCAGATTGTAATCAGATTATAATTGGATAATAATAGGATATAATTGGCTGAACGCCTTGTTTCAAGGGTATAGTCCGACCTGGGTTATCATTGAAAGGTCGATGATGAAGCAGAGGAAGCAGCAGATTGCCACGGCGATTTCTCTCCGATAGCGATGGTAGGATCGCCCTGGATACAGGTCCAGTATCCCGGTAACAAAGCCCTCCACCCCCACGAACTAGAGAGGACAGAGAGGGACTTTCAGGATGGAGACAAATCTGTTTGTTGGTGCGGCTGTGTTTGTGTCTGTGTGTGTTTCTTTGTGTGTACCTAGCTGTGTGTGTTTGCGTGTGGAAGTGTGTACCTGTGTGTGTGTGCGTGTGTGTGTGTGTGTGGACCTGACTGCGTGTATGTGGCTGTCTGTACCTGTGTGTGTGTGTGTGTTGTGGTGTGTGTGTGTGTGTGTGTGTGTGTGTGGTGTGTGTGTGTGTGTGTGTGTGTGTGTGTGTGTGTGTGTGTGTGTGTGTGTGTGTGTGTGTGTACCTGGCTGTCCAGTCCCAGTAGCAGCAGCATGAAGAAGAACAGCGCTGCCCAGACCGGCGCCACTGGCATCAAACTCACGGCCTTGGGGTATGCTATGAAGGCCAGACCAGGCCCTGCAGACACACAGAGACACATTAGACCGTCACAGGAACAGGGGTAGGACAGAAAAATCACGCTACTCATCAGGGTTGTCTCTAGGTGTGTGTGTGTGTGTGTGTGTGTGTGTGTGTGTGTGTGTGTGTGTGTGTGTCTGTGTGTCTGTGTGTGTGTGTGTGTGTGTTCTACCAATTTGTACACGTGTAACAAGATTTGTGTTACATGTGCATATAATGCATTTACTGCATATTTATGGTGTGTATTACAGACTTACAGAAAAAGACACTACTGTTAGCTTGTTAATCAAGTATCACAAGCTAACTGGGCTATTAGCCTTGTGTTTCTAACTAATGACCCAGTCTAACTACTGATCCAGTTTAACTACTGACCCAGTCTAAATAAATGACTTAGTCTAACTACTGACCTAGGCTAACTACTGACCCAGTCTAAATAATTACCTAGTCTAACTACTGCCCTTGGCTAACTACTTACCCAGTCTAAATAATGACCAAGTCTAACTACTGACAGAGTCTTACTATTGATCCAGTCTAACTACTGACCCAGTCTAACTACTGACCCAGTCTAACTAATAACCCAGTCTTAACTTAAGACCCAGTCTAAATAATGACTCAGTCTAACTACTGACCCAGTCTAACTAAAGAACTAGTCTAACTACTGACCCAGTCTAACTAAAGATCCAGTCTAAATAATGACGTAGTCTAACTACTGACCCAGTCTAACTACTGACCCAATAAACTAAAGACTCTGTCTAAATAATGACCCAGTCAACTACCGACCCAGTCTAACTACTGACCCCAATCTAACTACTGACCCCAGTCTAACTACTGACTCCAGTCCAACTATTTACCCAATCTAGCTACTGACTGAGTCTTACTAAAGATCCAGTCTAAATAAATACCCAGTCTAACTACTGACCCAGTCTTACTGTAGACCCAGTCTAAATTATGACCCAGTCTTACTGTAGACCCAGTCTAACTACTGACCCAGTCTTACTGTAGACCCAGTCTTACTGTAGACCCAGTATAAATAATGACCAAGTCATTATTTACCACTAGATTTTATCTAGATATGAGTATTATAATAATTTGATCAACAAAGTGTAATCAAAATGAAGTTCTTTCCTGGCATCAGCCATCATTATACTCTAGAGCCTACAGAGGCCCCCACAATAAGGGTTTGAGCTCAGGATGAATGTGTACATGTACAACCTAATCAAAAGACAAACTGACACATTTCCAATGATCTAGGTAGAGGGAGTCTGTATAGGGGACAATAAAACGTATGCATACATACATGTATATAAACACAACACAAGTTGGAGTCTTCTGCCTTCGTAGGGCAATGCAAGTGTGCACAAAAGGTTTGTAAAGTGTGTTAAATGTACGGTGTGTGCTGGTGTATAATTGTGTGGTTATCCTAGCCCTATGGATGTGTGCACAGGTATGGTACCTTTGTGTATGGGTGTGAGGTATAGGTGTGTGTGTAAGTGTAACAAGGTATATACATATGGGTGTTATAGGCCATATTACTAGGGGTGTGCTAGTGTGTGTTACATGTGTGCATTCCAAGCAAAGTGTGTTCTAGTGAGTTCCAAGGTGTGTTACAGGTGGTTGTTAGCGGTGCGTGTTACATGTGTGTGTTACAGGTGTCTGTTACCAGGTCTGTGCTACAGGTTTTACTTGCATTTGTTACATGTGTACGTTACCAGTGTGTAACTGGTGTTAAAGTTGTGTGTTACTAGTGTGTGTTAGAGGTGAGTGTTACATGTGTGTGTTACAGATGCGTCATGTATGTGTTACCAGTGTGTGTGTGCTACAGGTGTTTGGTTGGTGTGAGTGCGCAGGTATGTGTTACAGGTGTATGTGTATGTGTGCGTGTGTGTTTGTGTTACAGGTGTGTGTGTGGGTGTATGTGTGTGTGTTACAAGATGTGTATTACAGGTGTGTGCATTACAGGTGTGTGTGTTACAGGTGTGTACAGGTGTATATGTGTGTATGCAGGTGTGTGTGTGCGTGTGTTTCAAGATGTGTATTACAGGTGTGTTTGTGTGTTACAGGTGTGTACTATACGTGTGTTACAGGTGTGTACAGGTGTATATGTGTGTATGCTGGTGTGTGTGTGTGTGCGCAGGTGTGCACAGGTGTGTATTTACCTGCCGTTGAAGGACGACGGGACAGAGCGAGATGAGACTCATCTCAAGAGGCTCTGGTCAGGTAATCCTCCAAAGAACACTTAACACACACAATCACACACAATCACACACCCATACACACAGAAACACAGAGAGTGCGCACAAAAGGAACATTGAGCGCCAAACCGCTAGCTGTTAGCACAAGACCCTCTCTGAACCACATGGTGAACCTCCAGGGCCTGACCCGCGGCCGCTACGTCGGATAGTTACCGTGGAAACCACCAACGGAAAAGGGGCGGGGTTATGCCTTGCTTCCCATTTCATCACGCTGATAGTCTGTAGGTGTCCATAAGGGTTTTCCTACAGTGGTCAGTCTACACCTGCGGATCTGAAACCCTTAGACTTCCTTTACTAAGTGTATTCTACAGTGCTGATCTGAAACCCTTGGACTTCCTTTACTAAGTGTATTCTACAGTGCTGATCTGCCCTTACACACCTCAGAGTTCGCTACTGCTGCCCGAGTTTGTGTTCACCATAACGCGCTTACAGGGCCCCGCCCCCAGAGCCCCTGCCCCATGGGCCCCGCCTCCAGCAACATGATTGGTTAAAACCAATATTACTAATATTGATAGTTAGCATACCCTATGCTGGCTAAGTTTCTTGTTTTGAGTGAAGAATTCATTAATTTAATTGTTAAACTTAATAACATCCATGCCAGAGTACAGCTTTGAACACACACGCAGACACGCACACAAACACACATACACAGATACACACTGATATACACACACACACACACACACACACACACACACACACACACACACACACACACACACACACACACACACACACACACACACACACACACACACACACACACACACACACACTCACTACTAGTGGGATAGTAATAATTCTTATGAGAGAGAGACATTAGGTCGAGTGAAAGCGAGCGAGAAGAGGTGTGAGAGAGAGAGAGAGAGAGAGACAAAGAGATGGGGTAAGAGAGGGCATAAAGAGTGAGACAGGGTGAGAGCGAGACAGGTTTTTTGTACCCCCTCTATTGATACTATGCAAAGCTTTAAATCAACTCGCTCATCACATCTAGTCAATGTATTAAAAACAATTGAATGATTCCAATATACATAAGAAATTAAGAGCTTCCAGCATAGGAATGACTCCTTGTGAAGGCGCAGATGCCCACAAGGCCCAGGATTTAAACTCTAACCTAGCCCCAGAGCAAGTGCCATGATGGAGCCACCTTTGATCCTCAATGCATTTGATATCCCAAATGCTCCATTCAGCCTGAACTACCATTCTGACCGCAACCAAGAATTCGGTCGTGGAAGATATTGTTTCAGCAGAAACACATCTAGTGATGCCTTTTTAAAACCATGCAATGACACATGAATAGAGTTCAGAGTGATGCAAGACAGACAGATGAATAGAGTTCAGAGTGACACATGAATAGAGTTCAGAGTGACACTACTCACATGAATAGAGTTCAGAGTGACACATGAATAGAGTTCAGAGTGACACTACTCACATGAATAGAGTTCAGAGTGACACTACTCACATGAATAGAGTTCAGAGTGACACATGAATAGAGTTCAGAGTGACACTACTCACATGAATAGAGTTCAGAGTGACACTACTCACATGAATAGAGTTCAGAGTGACACATGAATAGAGTTCAGAGTGACACTACTCGCATGAATAGAGTTCAGAGAGACACTACTCACATGAATAGAGTTCAGAGTGACACTACTCACATGAATAGAGTTCAGAGTGACACATGAATAGAGTTCAGAGTGGCTCTAAATACATGAGTAGAGTTCAGCATGCCGACTTGCCATAGGGACAGTTTCCACGCAGAGAGTGTGATGGGTGAGAACACAAAAAACACAACATGAACTCAGAGATCTTACCAGGCTACAACACACACCCACACAGACAGACACACACACCCACACAGACACATACACGCACACACAGACATACACACATACCCACACAGACAGACACACACACACACACACCCACATACACACACACACATAGACATACACACGTACCCACAGACAGACGCACACACACACACACACACAAGCTCACACACCATCATAGACACACACACGCACACAGACAAATGTTGTATCCAAGCAATATCAGAATATATATATATATATACACAACATACTAATGTTGTATCCAAGCAATATCAGAATATATATATATATATATATATATATAGTCTCTTCAATTTAAATATGACCTCATTGTAAACAATGTATTGACAGTTTATGTTTATCACATCGGCTCATTTTTCCCATGACAGGTGTGTGTGCATGTGTGTAATATGTATTTGTGCATGTTTGGGGTATGTGTGTGTTGATACGTTTGTGTGTGTCTGAGGGAATGTATTTGTGTGTGGGTAAGTATGTGTGTTTGTGTGTATGTGTTTGTATAAATATATTTGCATGTGTAGATGTTTGTTTGAGTGTGTGTGTGTGTGTGTAGATATTTGTGTATGTGTGTGTGCATGCGTGTGTGTATGTGCATTTGTAGATGTGTGTGTGTGCGCGTGCGTGAGTATATGTGTGTGTGTGTGTGCATTTGTAGATACGCCTGGTGTATGTGTGCGTGCGACCGTGCGTGAGTATATGTGTGTGTGTGCATTTGTAGATGTGTGTGTGTATGTGTGTGTGTGTATGTGCATTTGTAGATGTGTGTGTGTTATGTGTGCGTGCGAGCGTGCGTGTGTGTACCTGACTCAGCCACCTGGGAGATGTGGACTCCCTGTTCTGCGGCCATGAAGCCAAGGATGGAGAAAACCACAAAACCAGCGAAGAAGCTGGTGCCACTGTTGATCAAAGCCAGCATGAACGCATCTCTACAGAGGAGAGAGGAGGGGAGAGGAGAGAGAGGAGAGAGAGGAGAGAGAGGAGATAAGGAGAGGAGTGGAGGCCATTTGGGGAAGAGGAGTTCATTCATTGTTCTAAAATGTGTGTGCAATGTGTGCATTTTGACTTCCAGTGTCAGGCGGAGTATTTACTGGAATAAGAGGCGTTCCCAGCTCTGCCCTGACTGCTTTATTGGTTTCATCATAACATGGTCTGACGTGTGCTGCTGTAGTGGTGACTCTAACTGAACAAGATTAGACTCAATCGAACTGGACATCGAGGTAAGACTGAATCTAACTGAACATTGTTAGAGGTGGAAAACAGAGTCAAACTCAACAGTGCTATAGTGGTGCTAGTAGATTCAGTATCATTGTAGATGGTTCTTGATGTTACAAGGCTAATATCTTGCATAGTTCCCTGCTGTGCTTCGGCCCCCTGGGTTTAAGCAGCGTTGTTAGTAAAGTGTCCTGTGTCCGTACGGACATGGTATTATGGTATATTCCACCATATTATTTTGGCCTAGGTTTGTGCCAGCTAGGTTAGGGTCACATGGTTTCGGTGAATGAATCTTAATAGAATCTCACACAGTAGGGTGAATAGTCTGGAATAAAGTTCAGGAAGTTCCCTAAACTTTGGGAGAACATAACCTGTTGTGTAACCTGTTGAGCAGTGGAAACCAGTTGTCACTGCTAGGCCATCCCATCAGGGTCAATGCACCACTCATTAACATGAGGTGAGGTGAACTAAGCGCTTCTCTGGGCAATGGAACCATCAGCACTTCTATTTAAAGTCCCGTCTGTTTGGAGCGGCAGACTCAGCAGATGAAGACTCATAGGACGGCTGGTTGAAGCAGCCTCACCTGGACGAGTCTGATTCGACTCTGGGGCTTGAGTAACTAGTGTTCAACTGGTTCAACCACCCATTACCTACCCCTCTCACCCAGGCCTTCCAGCAGAGGGGGGATACTTGTTTGCTAATCCTCCCCCAAATTGTATTTTCCATCCCTCCCTTCAGCCGTCATATGACTCCACGTCTCACTGAGCAGGTGAAGATCAACATGGCTCTCCTGAGTTCTCAGAGTATCCGATGTCCTCCATTCCAACGTCCTGGAGATGCCCCGCTGATGATGCTTGCTGAGGAACCTCGAGACACCCGTCGAGATCTCTGTTGTTTCTACTATCGTCTTTCCCTCACTCCGCCCCCACACAGCTGGAGACCAACTCCGCCTCATATTCACCAGGAATGATCTCACCATCATGCTCTGACCCCCTTCTTACCTTCATCTCATCATCTTTCTCTCTCTGTCTCTGTCTCTGTCTCTCTCTCTCTCTCTCTCTCTCTCTCTCTCTCTCTCTCTCTCTCTCTCTCTCTCTCTCTCTCTCTCTCTCTCTCTCTCTCTCTCTCTCTCTCTCTCTCTCTCTCTCTCTCTCTCTCTCTCTCTCTCTCTCTCTCTCTCTCTCTCTCTCTCTCTCCCCCTCTCTCTCTCCCTCTCCCTCTCTCGCTCTCTCTAGTACTCTGGTGTTCTAGTGTCCTAAACTAGTCGGTATTGTGTAAAGTGTCCTGTGCTTGCCTGTATTGTGTAAGGGGGCCGGGGTTGTGTGAGGTGTTTTAAGGCATGGCTCCGGTGGCTCCGTTGTGTCAGTGATTTGCTGAAGGGGTTGCCTGTCAAGGCATGAGACGCCTAGATGTGCCGAGATGGACCTGGAAATGCCATGAGGCTAGGACAGCAGTGGCACTGTAGTAGGACTGTAGTAGTACCTGTAGCAGTCGTTGTTGAAGCGGTTGTAGCTGCCCAGTGCGGTCAGAGCTCCCAGGCCGATGGCGTAGGAGAAGAAGATCTGAGTACCTGCATCAATCCATACCTAGGGTCCGAGGGCAGGGGTCAGCCACGTACTCTCCTAGAGTCTCTCTGTCTGTCTGATTGACTGTATGATCTCAAATATTGAATACGCAATTTAGACAAGTAGCAATTAATTCATTAGGATTAATTATTAGCTTTGGGGTAGTAACACGAAGGCTTAATGACCTGTCTCTGTACTCTCTAACCCCTATGTAAGAGTGTAGACGTGCAGTTCTGCAGGTATGGTCTTATCAGCCGATATCAGCTATCAGGCTAGGTATTGCCCAGGTGTTCGCTAGGCATAGGCTAGAAGCCTGATGTAGGCTATGTGCTAGCTAGAAGCTAGATGTAGGCAATGCGTTGGCTTGGTATTGGCTAGGTGTTAGCTAGGCTTAATGCTGCGTTAGAGCACAACAGAGTGATTGTTGATGTTTTAACACATCATTGGTTTGGTTTAGCACCATGGATATGAACTTTATCTGACTGGTTGGGTGAGCTTCTCGTGTGTGTGTGTGTTCTCAGCAGAAGGGTCACCATGCAGGACCCCTCCCAGAGCAGCTCTGACCTGAGCCTCTCCCAGCTTGCTCCAGTCAGGCTTGATGTAGTACATGATGCCGTCGTACGCTCCGGGGAGCGTGACCCCGCGGATAAACAGGATCACCAGGACCACGTAGGGGAAGGTGGCAGTGAAGTACACGATCTGGAGCGCGCCCACACACACGCACACACACACACACACACACACACACACACACACACACGTATTAGTTAACCATTCAAAGAGAACATGAATCAGTGATATCACTTCTCTCTGCCAATCAGAGCTTAGGTCCTTTAGTAGCTGGTGATGTCTCTCTCTCTCTCTCTCTCTCTCTCTTCTCTCCCCCCCCCCCCCCCCCAGCGGTCACGTCCCATTGCAGTGGTACCGCCCCCTTTCACAAACAACCAATCCCATTCATCCCGGAGCTGCCTCCTTCAATTCTAGTGGTCGTCAAAGCAACAAAGCCATGTGACTGCAGATCACAGTGTTTGTCTGCTTGTGTGTGTGTGTGTGCGTGTGTGTGTGTCATCTTGGGGAAGATGAGGACAGTGAATACGTTAAGGGGGCAGTTTAGGCAATAATCCCTGAGGTGCCGTACTTTGGTTACCTGGTCGCTACTTGTTACTTTTGTCGGTGGTACCGTGTGCGATCATTGCGTGTTACTTTGGTGTGTGAAAGCTACGTGTTACTATGGTGTGATCGTTGACTGTTACTATGGTTACATGATCATTTCTATGGTGTGTGATCGTTACGTGTTTCTATGCTGTGAGATCGTTGTGTTACTATGGTAACGTCATCGCTACGTGTTGCTATGGTTATGTGATCGTTACGTGTTACTACGGTTACATGATCACTACGTGTTCTATGGTTATGTGATCGGTACGTGTTACTATGGTTACATGATAGTTACATGTTACTTTGGTGTGTGATCGTTAAGTGTTACTTCTGTTTGAGATCGTTACGTGTTACTAAGGTGTGTGATTGTTATGTGTTACTAGGGTGTGTGATCATTACTTGTTACTATGGTGTGTGATTGTTACATGTTACTTTGGTGTAAGAGTTGTGTGTTACTATGTTTACATGATCGCTACGTGTTACTTTGGTATGTGAGCGCTACGTGTTACTTTGTTGTTAGAGCGTCCTATGTTACTATGGTGCGAGATTGTTACCTGTTACTACATTAGATTGTTACTTTGGTTTGTGCACTTTTGTTTGAGTAGTGTTACTACTGAAGTACTTCTGCTAATATCTGGTTCAACCTGAGTAGCAGGAAGAAGCACAACAAGCAGGAGGTACGTGCGTGGGGGTAGTGTTGGTGTACCTTGCCAGTAGACTTGACTCCCTTCCAGACACAGAAATAGACGAGGATCCAGACGGCCACCAGACACAGGAGCATCTCCCAGTTCATTCGACCAGGGTGGTCTAGTCCCTCAGAGATACCCAGGACCTTGTTCCTGGGGGGCGGAGAGGAGGGGAGGAGAGAGGAGAGGTGATGAGAGGGACAGAGCAGGAGAGGGGTGATGAGAGAGATAGAGGAGGAGAGAGAGGAGAGGTGAGGAGAGGGAGTAAGGTGATGAGAGAGATAGAGAAGAGGAGAGAGAAAGGAGAGGTGAGGAGAGGGAGAGAGGAGGAGAGAGGTGATGAGAGAGAGGAGGAGAGAGATGAGGAGAGCGAGAGGAGATGAGAGAGGAGAGGTGAGGAGAGGGACAGAGCAGGAGAGAGATGAGGAGAGCCAGAGAGGAAGAGAGAGGTGATGAGAGAGAAAGAGAGAAGAGGAGAGAGGAGAGGAGGAGAGAGGTGATGAGAGAGAGGAGAGGGAGAGATAGACAGTAAGAGGGGAGAGAGGAGGAGGGAGGTGATGAGAGGGAGAGAGATGTGATGGGGGAGAGAGGAGGAGAGATAGGTGATAGAGGAGAGAAAGGAGGAGAGAGGTGATGGGAGAGGGAGGAGGAGGAGGAGAGCGAGGAGATAGCCCTTGCCCAGCTAGCCCGGGCAAGGGCAAGCCCTAGCTAGCTCTAACCAAAAAAAGCCCTAGCCTAGCTAGCCCTGGCCCAGCTAGCCCTAGCCCAGCTGTGGCCCTTTTCCATTGGCGCCAGTCAAAAAATGCGGCACTGATCTTATTAACATTACCGGTTTAAACGCGCCAAGCTTTATCGAGCAGCGCCTGATATGGACCATCTCGAAATGGACCGTCTCCAGAGTCAGACCAGAGCAATCCGACCGCCTCCCAGCTGGCTGCCTGACGTCAGCCCTGCTTGCTGGGAGGAGCGACAAGTTGTCTCAGATTGTAGGAATATAGGCCTCTCAAGATTCATCCGTTCTAAAGTCTGAGACGCATCGCCGCTCACAGTCCTGCTCTGAAGACTGGAGTTCATCAGACATAAGTGTGAGTGTTGCGCATCGACATCCGTTAAAGAGGAACCTTCAGGCGGGTAGCGCTGTTCATGGCCACGCAGTCAGACCGAGTCAAGGCAGGCCAGTATAGTATAATGGAAAAAGACCACTAGTCTAGACCAGCGAGCCTAGCCCCGATGCCAAGCCAGCTACCCAAAACCATAGCCCCACTAGCCTAGCCCTAATGCTTACCAAGCTACCCAAAACCTTAGCCATACTACCCTAGCCCTTATGCTAACCCAGCTAGCCTAAATCCTAGCCACACTGGCCAAGCTCTATTGTTAACCCAGTTACCCAATACCCTCATCACACTAGCCAAGCCCTAATGCTAAACCAGCTACCAAAAGCCCTAGCCAAACTAGCCTAGCCCTAATGATAACCAAGCTTCCCAAAACCCTAGCCAAGCTATAATGCTAACCCAGCTAGCCAAAACCCTAGCCACACTAGCCTAGCCCTTATGTTAACCCAGCTAGCCAAAACACTAGCCATCCTAGCCTAGCTCTAATGCTAACCCAGCTAGCCCCAGTTCAGCGGAGGAACTCACTCCCAGAACTCTATGATGGGCGAGCGTCCTTCGGCCAGCTGCAGGCAGGTGAGGTTGGGGGCGGCGGTGGCGTTGGCCAGGCTGCCGTTCTCACAGTTGGGGTGGCGGAAGAACTCAATGCAGCTTGGCGTGTTCCATTCATTATCACAGGTGGACCAGGGCAGGACAGAGTTAAAGGACATGATGAAGTAGTAGAAGCCCCAGGCCAGCACCATGATGTAGTAGGTGTTACAGAAAAATACAATCACCATGGAGGCGTAGCCCAGCCCTGAGGAGAGAGGAGAGAGGGGGGAAGGGAGGAGGAGAGAGTGGACAGGAGACGAAGGGAGGGGAGGGGAGAGAAAGGAGAGGGGAGAGGAGAGACATTTAATACTTTCAACTCTGCCTTCTGTTCATTCAAACAACTGCCCAAAAGCCATGAGCCGTGAACAGGTGGCTGTCCTCTATTTAACCAGATTAGCTTCAGGGAGTAGACCTCTGACCAGAGAGACCAATACAGCAGCACATATTAAACACGACAAAGCTTCTATATACAAAACTATATGGGATATACAAAGATTGTAAATATCAACGTTTGGGAAATCATCACAAGATATTCCATCATGTGATGTGTGTGTGTGTGTGTGTGTGTGTGTGTGTGTGTGTGTGTGTGTGTGTGTGTGTGTGTGTGTGTGTGTGTGTGTGTGTGTGTGTGTGTGTGTGTGTGTGTGTGTGTGTGTGTGTGTGTGTGTGTGTGTGTGTTTTAACAGTACTCTAAATTAGATCCGGGTGGTGCTGGTCACCACTCAGATATCAGCCTGATAGCTGATATCGGCTGATAAGACCATACCTGCAGAACTGCACGTCTACACTCGTGCATAGGGGTTAGAGAGTACAGAGACAGGTCCTTAAGGAGCAGGTAGGGGTCAAACAGTACAGAGACAGGTTATAAGGAGCATATGTCTGTGCAGTGTGTGTGTGTGTGTGTGTGTCTGAGCAGGGCGAAAGTGTGTGTGAGTTTGTATGTGTGTGTGTGTGTGTGTGTGTACCTTTGAAGAGGGGGGCGATGTTCCACACGTTGATGCTGCCTGCCTTCATGAACTGTCCCAGTGCGATCTCCAGGAAGAAGATTGGAATCCCCCCCACCAACACAATCAGCAAGTATGGTATCAGGAACACCCCTGGAACACAAAGAGGCCGATTGAGACACTGGCCTACTGAGACACACTGATGTCAATGTCAATGTCCATTTTATTTATATAGCGCATTTACAGACGGCTTAGCCTCACCCAAGTGCTTTACAGTAAAGTGCAATATTGCAGGAAGGCACAAAAACAAACAAGAAACAATAATAATTAAGAAGTGCAATAAAAGATAACATTTAAAAATTATACACTGTTGCATCAAGGGAGATGCTAGCCAAAGGCAAGTGAATAGAGGTGGGTTTTTAAAAGGGACTTAAAAACATTCAGAGACTGAGCAGGACGGAGGGGGAGGCAGTTCCAGAGTCTAGGAGCTGCCACTGAGAAGGCTCTGTCCCCCCTAGTTTAAAGCCTGGACCTGGGTTCTTCCAGTTGCAGTTGGTCTGCTGACCGTAGTGCTCTGGAAGGGGAATGGTGGTGGAGAAGATCGGACAGGTAAGTGGGGGCCAGACCATGGAGAGATTTGTAAACAGTCAAAAGGAGTTTGAAATTGATGCGGTAGCGTGTGGGGAGCCAATGGGGTGAAGCCAGGACTGGGGTGATATGATCGCGTTTTTTAGTGCAGGTGAGGAGTCGGGCGGCTGAGTTCTGAACCAACTGCAGGCGGCGTAGCTGGGATTGATCAATGCCAGTACAGAGAGAATTACAGTAGTCCAGTTGTGAAGTGATGAAGGCATGGATGACTCTCTCAAGATTGCTCTGGGGTAGGTAGGCTTTGGTCTTGGCTAGGGTTCTCAAGGGTGGAAAAAGCTCTTCCTAACTACTGCACTGAGACACAGCCTTACTGAGACACAGACACATGCCTACTGATAGAGGCCTACACTGACAGGCTTACTGAGACACAGACACAGGCGTACTGACAGAGGCCTACTCTGACACAGGCCTACTGAGACACACTGAGACACTGGACAGCCTCTGGTCCACTGAGAAACAACACAGCACTTCCAGCAGAGCTGTAACATTTGACCAATGAAGAAAATACTTGATGTATTTTATATACACAATACTTGATATACTTTTTTCTATACAATACTTGATCAACTTTGTATATACAATACTTGATATATTTTACAATATTTTATGTCATCTCCTTTTGCTTTCTTAATGTACATGAATCCAAAAGAGGAGAGGAGACGGTATTCATTGAGAAAAGCTCTTAGCATCGCAGGACAGCTCTAGAGCCACGAGACACAGAGAGAGATCTTTAAGAGGCTATGCTAACTACCTCAGCTGGATTAGTGGAGATAAGTCACAGGGCTGAGGATTGACCAATCAGATGGAGGGCCACGTCGAGGGGAGGCCTCACAGATCAGTGAATGACACCTGCCTGCCACCAAAGGATTGGAAGTCTCATGTTGTCTCTGTGGGCCCTGATGACATCATCATTGGTTTGCAGCTTCCACCACAACACGCAGAAGCATCTCCTCATGATATCTCCTCATGTTCCTCCGGTCAGAAGCTCTCAGCAGCCAGACGCAGGGTGGAGTGTTTGTGGAGGGCTCTGAGGCTACCTTTGTACCTGGACAGGTGTGTGTTAGGAGGAGGGCTCTCTAGGGGTCTGTGTACCTGGACAGGTGTGTGAGGAGCAGGGCTCTCTGAGGTCTCTAGGGGTCTACCTGGAAAGGTGTGTTGGGGAGGAGGGCTCTGTGAGGCTACCTGTGTACCTAGACAGGTGTGGCTGCTGACTCTGCACCCTCATGTCGTTGGATTGATAATTGATTGGTGCTCTGGTCGGAGCAAACAAGAAGCTTGTGCTATTGTTAGTAAATGATTTTCATTGGACTTTTGACTTTATTTGAAGGCCTAAAGTGGAGCTGTCCCTCTGAGGTCAATGAGTTGTTTATCCACCCACCTGGACACAATAAAGTAGTTAATTAACCAGCAGACCTAGCTCAGCAGAACCACTCTCCAACTGGTTATACTGGAGCTGCCCAGTACAAACACAGTGTACTACTAGAGATGGGCGATTAATCGAATTATTTTGGCGTCAAACGATCACAAAATTAACATAATCAAGATTTTCGATCCACGTTTTTTTTTTAAATGTTTTATCGAAAGGGCAGAACAGCTGGATACATATCTGCATATCTGCATAGATTGGAACATTTTCTTTTTGATCATTTTGTGTACTTTCTTAAGGCGAAATTTCAAAGTTCTCAGTTACAAAGTTTTTTTTGGGTGAGACATTCTGAATAAAACCACAAAAATAATCGTTCGAATAATCGTGATTTCAATATTGACCAAAATAATTGTGTTTATTATTTTTCCCATAATAGAGCAGCCCTATGTAGTACTGGTTCTCCTGGGAGCTGCCCACTAGAATCTGAGTTTTCTGTTTATACTGGGAGCTGCCCAGTACACCCAAAGTCACCTACTGGTGGGCGGTGGGAGTTGCTCCTCGCTGTGTGAAGGAGGAGGAGAGCTGGTTAGGATTCAGATTAACAGATTACCAGCTGCTTAATCTGGTGCCCGCGTGGGGCGGGGCTGTGATGTCATCAGCTGGCCAACACACACTCTCTGTGTGTAGTCAGTACAAAATACACTCTCTGGGTGTAGTTAGTACAAATATACTCTCTGGGTGTAGTTAGTACAAATACACTCTCTGGGGTGTAGTTAGTAAAAATACACTCTCTGGGTGTAGTTAGTACAAATACACTCTCTGTGTGTAGTTAGTACAAAATACACTCTGGGATGTAGTTAGTAAAAATATACTCTCTGGGTGTAGTTAGTACAAATACACTCTCTGTGTGTAGTTAGTACAAAATACACTCTCTGGGGTGTAGTTAGTAAAAATATACTCTCTGGGTGTAGTTAGTAAAAATATACTCTCTGGGTGTAGTTAGTAAAAGTACACCCTCTGGGTGTAGTTAGTAAAAATATACTCTCTGGGTGTCGTTAGTAAAAATACACTCTCTGGGTATAGTTAGTACAAATATACTGTCTGGGTGTAGTTCATACAAATATACTGTCTGGGTGTAGTGAGTACAAATACACTCTCCGGGGTGCAGTAGTACAAATATACTGTCTAAGTGTAGTTAGTACTAATGTCTGGGTGTAACTTAGTACAAATAAACTGCCTGGGTGTAGTAAGTACAAATATACTCCCTTGGTGTAGTAAGCATAAATAAACTGTCTGGGTGTAGTAATTAGTGGTGCATGAAATGCACCACTTGTTACTGGTGGAGGAATGTAGGGTGGGAGGGGCTCGGTTCACACTGCCAAGTCCCCCCTGAGTCTCTCCCTTAGTCTCCCCTGACTCCCCCCTTGAGTCTCCCCTGACTCCCCCCTTGAGTCTCCCCTGACTCTCCCCTGACTCCCCCCCCCCCCCCCCCCCCCCCCCCGAGTCTCCCCCCTGAGTCTCCCCCTGACTCCCCCCCTGAGTCTCTCTCCTGACTCCCCCTGAGTCTCCCCCTGAGTCTCCCCCCTGAGTCTCCCCCTTAGTCTCCCCTGAGTCTTCTTGAAGGACAGGTGTGTACCTCATGAGGACTCACCTTACAGCTCTGTGGGAAAGCTCTCTTAATTATATTATAGTCATTAAATCACATACACATGTGAACATTGCCAGGGACAAAGTGGTTCTCAACACAATAATTACTTAAGTAATTCCTTAGTTAATTAGTAGAATATTTACCAAGATAATTACTAGATAATTCCCAGGAATAGATTCCACATTGCACAACAACAAAGTGAGTGGCCAAACTCTAATCAAGGTGGAATCTACTCCCCATAGATAGACTAGCTATTCTTGTAATCATTCATAATTATCCTAATTATAATTTTTCTAAGAAGAAGATATATTAAAGGGTGCACTGAGGCGATATCCAGACTGTGGGGACGATCACATGAATCATGTCTAAACTATGTGACTAAGCCACTGTTCACTAAACACACCGCTCAGCCAGACTCAGTCCTCAGAGTAGGGTTGGGAGTGAGTGGCTAAGGAGGGAGAGTAAGTTAGAAGAGAGAGTGAGCTAGGAGTGAGGGTTAGTTAGTTCGGCGTGAATTAGCCATGAGGAGTGAGAGTGAGTCAGGAGTGAGGGTGAGTTAGTAAGGAGTGAGTTAAGAGTGAATAAGCCAGGAGTAAGTAAGCTAGGAGTGAGTGAATTAGGAGTGCGTTAGTAAGGAGTGAATAACAGTTGGGAATAACACTGAGTAGTTGGTTGAATTAAGAGGGCTGCCTGTAACACACATGTGAAAGATTAATGCTAGCAGGTTCGTCCTCCTGATCTGAGAACTCTTGAGTCAGGGTAGAACATGTGACACACGCACACACAAACACACAACAACTGCTAACTCTCCTCTCAGCCTACAGCCGCAGAGATTGGTGGAGGTCAGCTGGCGCGGGGCCAGGTGTGACACCCTGATGTAGTACCTGCTAGATTAAACCCCAAGGCATGCTGGGAACAGAGTGCCCTTTAGCAGTCAGTCTCTGTGGGTACCAGGTACCGTTACCGTGGTAACCCGCTCATGATGCCTTCCAACCTTTTCACTCTTGGCGCCCCTGCCAACCGCCCCCCCCCACACACACACACACACACACAGTGTCTGCGTTGTTGGTGTCAGGTAACCATGGAACTGGATGGACAGACCGCGCATAAAACATATGAACATCTGCTTCAGTAACTTTTCAACACATGAACAAGAACATACAGCCCTCTGAATACCAGTGTAATGCTGTAATGTCCACATGCTACATACTAGCCTTGAGGAGCTGTGATGTGTTAGAGGCTATACAAGCGGCACAGCCCTCATGTCTAGCAGGACATCCCGTTGGGTCTTATTCTCTCCTGTTTAACGGCATCTATTTCCTCTCCTACCCTCCTTTGCTGCTGCGTCTCGTCTCCTTTCTGGGTTCAGGAGAGGGACTACCAGTACTCCCCCCCCCCCCACCCCGTCCTCCTCTCCCAGTCCTCCGCCTCCAGTCCCCCGAGTAGGGGGACTGGAGGCGGAGGACTGGGGAGAAGGAGGAGAAGGACTAGTAGACTAGTCTCTAGTCCTAGTCTAGTCCTACTTGGGGGGGGTCTGAGGGCCTTGCGGCCCCCCCTCCCCCAAGAGGGGGTCCTAGGACCTTGCGGCCCCCGCAGTAGGGCGGCCTGAGGACCTTGCGGTGGCATCGGTGATAACCTCTGATTCGTCACTTCACTGCCGCTAGCTCTCTGCGTCGCCGCAGAGATGAGGCAAGCGAGGCCGTTGTCATAGTGACGCAGGACGATGATGAGAGTGGGCGTGTGTTAAGGAATCTATTCAGAAACATATTGATTTTCATTGATTGTTTTTTTCTTCAAATGCAGTTCTGACCATGACAGGACATTGTGCACGTATGCAAACACCTATTATGAATACATGAATACTGCTTCTATAAAGAAAACAAATTAGGATTAATGCTTTACTTTTATTAGGAAAATATGAATACACCTATCATAAATAATAATTATATATATACATTTGTATGTATATATTTGTGTTCTATCTATATATATGTTTGTGTGTGTGTGTACTGTATTATACATGTGTGTTCTATAAATATGTGTGTACTATATATGCATGTGTGTACTAATCACGGGGGGCCACCTGTCTCCCCCCCACCCCGGTGGAGTGACGTACCCCCCATCCCCCCTCACCTCCACCGTTCTTGTAGCACAGGTACGGGAAGCGCCACACGTTGCCCAGGCCCACAGCGAAGCCCACGCACGACATGATGAAGTCCATCTGCCGCGTCCAGGTCTCGCGCTCCTGGTAAGCAGGCACCACCCGCTCCGGCGGATAGCCCCCCGGGTCCGTGTAGCCCACCGAGTCCGGGTAGCCCCCCAGCTCCGGCGGGTACCCCCCCTTCTCCTTGTCGTCCGCGGCGGGCGGCAGGCTGCCGTTCAGCCCCCCCGCGGAGGCGCGGTGTCCGTTAGGGATGAGATGCCCCCTCTTCTCCTCCTGCAGCCCGGGGCCGCTCTCTCTCTCTCCGGAGCCCTGCATGGTGTCTGAGCCGCGGTTCTCTCGGCTCCTCCACGACCCGGTCTCTGCTCTCAGCTCTTGGCCCCCGCTCCTGCGGACCGTCCTTCGGCGCGCGGCTGAGCAGCGGAAGGTCGTCGACGGTTTTTTTTTTTTTTAAACAAGGTTTCAGATATTTAGCAAACGAGCGCGCGGTTGAAGTGTGCGACGGAAGCGGGATGTCAGAAGCAGTCCACGAAACACTTGAAGGACAGTCTGAAGAATCGCATGTGGAGCGCGTCAGTCAAGAGGAGCCGTCGGTCGAACGGTTTGACCGGACCGGGTCGCGAGCTGCCTGCTGGTGCGCGGAGTCACATTCAGCGCGGTTAGTGTTCCGGTTCTGTTTAGACAGAAGGCCTGATACTGGGCTCTGAGAGGGGGTGTGCTCGGGTTGCGGTCCGTCCTTCACTGAGGCGTAGCGCGCCGCGCGAGGCTTTAAAAGGCTCGCAGCTGCTCGAGACCGCGTGACCGCTGCTGCGTCATAGCGCGTCAACCCCCCCCCCCCCGCCCAGCCTCCCACATGACTTCCTCTCCCCGCGCTATCCTCCCTTCCTCTCTGTCTCTCGCTTCTCTGTCTCTCTGTGTCAGAGGGGGAGACAGAGGTCAAGGTGGGGGGGTCTTCATCAGTGGATCAGACCCGGAGCGGTTTATGACTGAGTGACGTCCCAGTGAATGACGTCACAGTGGGGGACCTGAATCGGGAGTCAGAAACATGGATAACCTTGAAGGGGTTAAGGGATCGATTTGTTTCCCGTTATTCAAAAAACTACCAATTAGGGGGTGCCCCGGTGGCTCCCCGGGAAGAGCGTGTACCATATAGGCTCAGTCCTAAAGGCAGCGACCCGGGTAAGAGTCCTGCCCGTAGTCCTTTGCTGCATGTCCTCCCCTCTATCTCCCATACCTTCCTCTCTATCTCGTTCTATATTAAAGCATTAAAATGCTAAAATAAATCTTTAAAAACTAACACTTAACCGGTTCTGAACCTGGTCTGATACTGTTCTAAACCTGGTCTAATGCAGGTCTTAACCTGGTCTGAACCTAGCCTAAACCTGGTCTAATGCAGGTCTTAACCTGGTCTGAACCTAGTCTAGACCTGGTCTAATGCAGGTCTTAACCTTGTCTTAACCTGGTCTGAACCTAGTCTAAACCTGGTCTAATGCAGGTCTTAACCTGGTCTGAACCTAGTCTAAACCTGGTCTAGTGCAGGTCTTAACCTTGTCTTAACCTGGTCTGAACCTAGTCTAAACCTGGTCTAGTGCAGGTCTTAACCTTGTCTTAACCTGGTCTGAACCTAGTCTAAACCTGGTCTAGTGCAGGTGTTAACCTGGTCTGAACCTAGTCTAAACCTGGTCTAGTGCAGGTCTTAACCTGGTCTGAACCTAGTCTAAACCTGGTCTAATGCAGGTCTTAACCTTGTCTTAACCTGGTCTGAACCTAATCTAAACCTGGTCTAATGCAGGTCTTAACCTTGTCTTAACCTGGTCTGAACCTAGTCTAAACCTGGTCTAGTGCAGGTCTTAACCTTGTCTTAACCTGGTCTGAACCTAGTCTAAACCTGGTCTAGTGCAGGTCTTAACCTTGTCTTAACCTTGGTCTGAACCTAGTCTAAACCTGGTCTAGTGCAGGTTCTTAACCTTGTCTTAACCTGGTCTGAACCTAGTCTAAACCTGGTCTAGTGCAGGTCTTAACCTTGTCTTAACCTGGTCTGAACCTAGTCTAAACCTGGTCTAGTGCAGGTCTTAACCTTGTCTTAACCTGGTCTGAACCTAGTCTAAACCTGGTCTAGTGCAGGTCTTAACCTTGTCTTAACCTGGTCTGAACCTAGTCTAAACCTGGTCTAGTGCAGGTCTTAACCTTGTCTTAACCTGGTCTGAACCTAGTCTAAACCTGGTCTAGTGCAGGTCTTAACCTTGTCTTAACCTGGTCTGAACCTAGTCTAAACCTGGTCTAGTGCAGGTCTTAACCTTGTCTTAACCTGGTCTGAACCTAGTCTAAACCTGGTCTAGTGCAGGTCTTAACCTTGTCTTAACCTGGTCTGAACCTAGTCTAAACCTGGTCTAGTGCAGGTCTTAACCTTGTCTTAACCTGGTCTGAACCTAGTCTAAACCAGGTCTTAACCTGGTCTGAACCTAGTCTAAACCTGGTCTAGTGCAGGTCTTAACCTGGTCTGAACCTGGTCTAGTGCAGGTCTTAACCTGGTGTGCTGATGGACCTGGTTTCTTGTGGCCTTCAGAGCTGATCAGCCCCAAACCAAAGGTTGTTCAACCTGAGCCTGCCGAGACCTGCCTCGGGTCCAGGGTGGACCAAGTGCTGAAACTGAGCTGGATTGTGGACTCTAGATTGTGGACTCTAGATTGTGGACTGTATATTATAAATTATAGATTGTGAAGTCATCCAAGAAGTGCAGGTTGTGTAACAATTCAACATGGGTCCTAGTTTACTGATTAATTATATGCAGGAATGTACTTTGGAAATAGAATTGTATCTGTAATAGTAATGTAATACATACTATATTATGTATTAAATACTATTATACATATTATTAATAACTATTTCATTCTAGTTGTTGTCTGAAGTCATGTACTTTATTAAATACATTAATATCCAATGGCTTTTTCTCATCAGCCAGGGGCAGTGACTTGCAGCCCATCTTTCACCAGCACTGTGGAGCGTTATCTGCAACCCACGGGTCGGTCTGCCCTGCCAAACATCGACTTACATTCATTTCTCAAGAAATGAGCGACGTGAATGAGGCACAGACGACAAATCATTTTTTTTTTTCAAGTCAATCACAAAGTCTTCCGCCTTGGATCTGAAAGTGCAGTCCCACGGCCCTACGGATTGACATGTCAAAGTGACTTCCAGAATTTGAGCGTGACAGGCAGACTTTCTACAGACTTGGTTGAGCAGGCTTTAGCAGCGTGCTCGCTTTCTCGTTCTTCTAAGCCCCGGATACTTTTGGGATCAGCCCCGGATCTCTGCCGTAAAAAAAACTTAAAAAAATAAATAAATTATAATATATAATATATATATATAATAGCTGCTTTCATACACGTGCTCTTCTGAATATATGCTGCATCGTTGCAGCAGGCCCGGCGTCAGGGGGTCAAATAGGGGGGCAGTGCCCCCCCGCCCGTGTCTCTCTGCCCCCCCATTGGCTGTCAGAGGGGTAATGATTTTTTTTTTCCTGCCGAATTTTTTTTGGGTGGAGTTATAATTTGTTTTGTGTGTCACATTGTATTAATTAATATTCAGTTAACAGAAATCAGTCAAATTTAAAATACAAAAAATATTTTAATATAATTTAATTAATTACAGCAGATACGTGTCGGCTTGTTTCACGTGACACGTGCGTGCTGCCGCAAGTGACGCGCCGACGGCTGTTTACGTACACTGCCGTCTAGGAGACAGAGGAGATGTGCAGAGTCTGCAGACGGAAAAATGGATATTAGAAAATTCTTCCGACCTCCGCTGCCACAAACTAATGCTACACGAGCGACAGCTGAGCCGTATCAGAACCGTATCCCCGCGGCGGAGAAGGAGCTGCAGGAGCCAACAGCTAGTGAGCAGCCCCAGCTAGCTAGTGGTAGCAACACAGCCGCACAAGCCCCCCCAGCAGAGCGGTCCGAGCGGGAGCGGGAGCACACCGATTATATCGCCAATCCCCGCTGCAGCAGCGGGCTCTTCCCAAACACAAGGCCATGATCACAAGTGTACCTCCTGATGAATTTGAGCGTGAGACAGCTACTTGCTACAGATCATTTGTTGAGCAAGCTTTACATCTCAACGCTTTTTTCAAGATCAGGAGACACGGTCAGAGCAATTGAGCAGCAAACATGAGGTGAGCGAAGAAAGAGTTCTGATTATTTATGATTGTTAACCTCCCGTTCACCATGGCAACCAGCAGCTCACTCTGTGTAGGAAAGACAACTTTAGGGAAATGACCCGGAAGAATTAAGGTGCTTTTCGAATATCTGGCTATTGTGACTGGAAACACGCAGCAGAGAGAGGATTGCGCAAGCATGCAGAGTGTAAAGAACACATGGAAAATGTGGCAAAGTGGCGGGAGAGAGTGAAGAGGGCTGATTCAGGACAGGAGATTTCTACCCTTGTGAATGAAGGCCAACTAGCCAGAAATCGGTACTACATCGGTGCTATTATCGACATGTTACAGTTCTTGGCCATAAACCGATTGCCTCTCAAAGGGAGTGTGGAAGCATTTAATTATCAAGGTGATGCAAGCTGTGGACTTTTTTTGTCATTGTTTGAGTACTCTGTGAGAAGAGACCCAGAGCTTGAGAAGATACTGCAAAACAATCCCACAAAAATGCCAGATATAACATCACAATGACATACAAAATGAACTGATTAAGATAATGAGTGATATTTTAACTGAAGAAATTGTACATGAAGTCAGTAATTCATGGTTTACAATTAAAGTTGATGGCACCCGAGACACCCTGTGGGGAGAGACCCCCACAGGGTGTGAAAACATCCTGTTTTCACACCCAGGGTGTGAAAACAGCGGTGTGATCCGCTGTAGGGAGCGTCTACTAACTATTGCTTCTGCAGATGTTGGTTTACAATTAAAGTTGATGGCACCCGAGACACCCTGTGGGGAGAGACCCCCACAGGGTGATCCGCTGCGGTGTGATCCGCTGTAGGGAGCGTCTACTAACTATTGCTTCTGCAGATGTTGGTTTACAATTAAAGTTGATGGCACCCGAGACACCCTGTGGGGAGAGACCCCCACAGGGTGTGAAAACACCCCACAGGGTGTGAAAACAGCGGTGTGATCCGCTGTAGGGAGCGTCTACTAACTATTGCTTCTGCAGATGTTGGAGATGCCAAAACTCTTGCAAACACTATCATCACAGAGCTGCGCAGAGTTGGTTTAAGTACATCTAAAATCCTGAGTCAGGTGTATGACGGAGCATCTGTCATGTCTGGGAAAGCATGGGGGGCGTTCAGAAGATACTGCAGGACATACTCGCCAGAGAGATACCCTACGTCCATTGTTTTAATCATCAGCTCCACCTCGTGGTGATAAACGCAATGTCGAGCGAGGGAGCAATTGAGGACTTTTTTGGAATTTGTGGGTCCCTCTACAAATTCATGAAGAAACCCACTGTTGCAGTCCACTATAAAGGAGACCACACTAAAACGTCTGCTCGAACAGCGGTGGACAGGCCATCTAGCTACTGTCACAGTTGTGCTCAAGTCATTTGATGACATTTTCTCTCTGTTGTCCGAGATTGACAGCAATCATGCCTTTGGAACTGACTTACGAATTGAGGCAGCAGGTCTGATTCGGGCTGTTTCAGAACCAAGCTTTGAATTCATTGGACGCTTTGTGCAGAAGATCTTGCAGCTGCTTGATGCACCCAACAAAATGCTTCAGTCAGAACAAATGGATTTGCTCTCTGGGATGTGGTTAGTGAAAAGCGCATCTGAATGTGTTGCACAACTGCGCTCAGAAAGTGAGTTTAACAACATATTGGGCCAATGTAAAGAGAAAGAAAGGCCACAAAAGAGGAAGAGGATGGTTAACAAAAGTCTCCAAGGATATGTTGTTGAAGAGACCGTTGGCCAGCAGCAGGGTGATACAGATGAGGGTGACACTGAACTGCGGAGATTATTCTACAGCACCCTGGACGCGGTGGGGGAAGAAATGAGCAAGCGTTTCAGTGAACGCAACAGTGAGCTAATGACCGCACTTCAATCTCTGGACCCAAACAGTGAAACGTTCCTTGATGTCAAACATGTAAAGCCCATTCTGACTTTATCAAGCACTGAAATCAATGAAGCAGAGTTTGTGGTTGCTCGCCACTCCCTCAAAACAAACATGACCGGCTGACGATGAAACCTGGACAATATTCACGGATTATCAAGACATTCCACAGCGCGCTGGAGGCTATGCCAAGTGTGATGACGGCCTTTAAAACATGCACTGACGTTTGGAGCATCAACAGCCATGTGTGAAGAATTATTTTTCTACTTTAAAAAGTGTTTCTCAAAGACAATAGACTCAGCATGCTGCAACCAACGAAAAGCACATTTAGTGCAGCTGGCCTTTGAAAGAGACTTAACTAAAAGATTTGCTACTGGAATGGAAAGAAGCAGTAATGAAGAGGTTCAACTCTGGAGACGACGCACGACTGCAGCTACTACTAAGTGGTGAGTAGAGAAGATATGTATTTAAAGGGGGTATGGATATTGTGATTGCTGTTGGTTGTACAACTGGTTTTCATGTGCATATGAAATGAAATTTGACAAATTTGCTTGTTCCGGTAATAATATACCATAAAGATGAAGTACTATATGTATGTATGTGCAGATCTGTGGGAAAATCAACACTGCCCCCCTGTGATCATCACATGCCCCCCTCACAATATGGTTCTGGAGCCGGGGCTGCGTTGCAGCAACATTGAAGACGATCGCTTTGAGTTCTTCTGCGGTCTGTTCTGCCTCCGTGCTGTCTGCGTCAAACCAAAACAAACTTGAGTGACAGCGGCCGCACTTATCCCGCCTCCTGCGAATTTACGTAATATCCCTCCCCTTGCAATGTCGGCAATGGCGATGGCCGCGGGACGCGGGAGCAAGATGTTATTCAAACAAAAATGCATCAATCATTGTTTTATTCTTTCATTACACAATTTCTTTCATTCTTATAAATAACAAAAATAATATAAATACATATATAAATCTGGCCAACTTGGTGTCGCTAAACAAATTCTGGTGTTGCTATGGCAACATCCTGGCGCCCGCCACTTCTCAGAGGTCTTCTCAGGTCAAGTACCGTTATAAAACATCATTGATAAGAGATGGATATAAGAAAATTCTTTGGGAAGAAAAGGGCAGAGCAAGAACAAGCGGTGGAGAGTGTGGCATCATCTCCCGCAACCACTGATGAGAACACTTCGATCGCCTCAGGTTTGTGAAAAGCAGCCAGTCGATAGCTTAATGCTGGTGTTACTACCTAGTAGCTAGCATAGTAGCGGCGCCTGTCTTGTCTCTCTAGTGGTCGTTCATTCTAAAACACTATCTTTTGAGAAGCAAATGGTTATAACTTATAACCTCTATAACCTCTATAGGTTTACTGTGGCGCTGATGTGAGTACTGTATGCATGCAATACTACTACTCATAGTAATAATCGGAGAAGGTTGAGAAACAGTGGGTTGACATTCAATCCATTCTAGCTTGGTACCTCATTTTGAAAATCCCCAAAAAAGAAACTACACATAGGACTGTTCTTTCAATTTTTTAATACATCGCTTTGGAGGCTTTCATCTAACATCCCACTGGTTTGATTTTACCTTGAGAAAAATGTTTAATATTTTTTAAAGCATCCACAGCAGGCAACCTTAATAATGAGATTATGAGAATGTAGCGGCAACAGTGTGACGAGTGAGAGATGGCTTCAATGGATGACCAGGGATTGGTGGTGGCGTTACCAGGAAGGGCGGCGGTAGTTAACTGCAAGCAACAGAACATGAATAGTGAAGTGGAGGAAGGAGTCGAAATGAGACTTCATTAACAGATTCATGTACAGCTCAGATTTGTATGGAGATGAGCTTCTTGCACAACTTGCGTACAGCATAAGTAAAGTAACAGAAACAGTCTGGGAAGATTATTTTTTCATTATTTAAATTAAGCTTCAGTGATCTAAAGCAACACAACGTATTGTAACATCTGATTATTTTTTTTACCAGGCAAGCACCTGGGTGTGTGTGCATCTTGCACTTAACTGTATGGATGAATTAGGCAGAAACACGATGATTGGAAGGCCAAATTAAATTAGCCCGTAAAGTGTCCATCTATCTAGAGCGCATTGCATGTACAATTTCACCTTTGTACGTTTTCACTTACGGGGAGTGTCGTCCTCAAGCAGCCATCAGTGTCATATTGACCTTCATGGTTCAAAGACGAGGCACCTGGTTAGAAAGACAATAGAACAACATGCACTGATCACTGAGCACTGGTGGTCTAATTTAAAATACTCATTCATTGCACAGACATTGACTGTCTTGGTCCAAAAATCCTGTTTGTTGGACCTGTCGTCATTTTTTTTGTTCTCACATGGTCACCTCCGACATCCTCACCAAAATGTGTATTTTGCACAGCTAGTTGTGTATATTTTCTGGGTCAAAAGGTTACCTGACATGGCTCCTCTACCTTTAGAAGTGCTACTATCACAGCATAGACTGTCCGAGTGTCGGCTTCTAAAACAAGAAAATGAAGGTGATTAGACATAGAATAACAAATATTTAAGAAAGTTTAATAGTATACAAATGGAGGAGAGGTGCTTACTTTGCTGCTTACTTTTGCTGCATCACAGATGAGCCAGAGAGGAGAGATGAGGGAAGGACAGAAGAGGGCACATTAGGAAGTCCAGACACAGGTCCGAAGCAGGTGAAAGACATCAACTTCCCATCTACCTATTTTGGACTCCAGAAGAGGTCGTTCCAAAAGATCTGGTACGAATCATTCAACTGGCTTGAATATTCTGTAAGGCCAAAAATGCTGCCTTCTGTTTTTGCTGTCGGGTGTTCAGCAAAGCGGAGAAGAGGGCAAATAAAGATGGCCTGGCCACCACTGGCTATTGCAATTGGAAGAGGGCTCTTGATTCTTTTAGGGAACATGAGAAGACGGCTCTGCACAAGGCTTTCCATGATGGGCCTGGATAGGTTACAAGGCAACCAAGGTCCATGGGGATGTGACCGAGCAAATAGTTGCTGCTAGTGCAGCGGAGATCACAGAAAGAAGACTGTATCTCCATCGCGTTGTTTCTGTGACGCTCTTCTTGGCCAAGCAAGGCATTGCATTCAGGGGGCACTGCGAGGGTGAGGGCAGCTCCAACCAAGGAAACTTCCTTGAATGCGTTCAGCTGTTGTCCAAATTTGATCCCTTCCTGCAACAATATAGTGCTCCTGCTAATGCCACCTATCTTTCACCTTCCTCCCAAAATGACTTTATTAAGTGTTCCTCGTCACTGCTCACATCAAGGATAAGGGATGAGGTGAGGGAAGCTAAAATGTTCTCCATCATGGCTGATGAGGCCAAGGATGGAAACACTGAGCAGCTTGCTGTTTGTGTCCGTTACGTCTTTCAGGAATGCATAAGGGAGCGATTCCTTTGTTTGAGAAGACTGGGAGGGTATGATGCGGAAAGCATAACAAATGCCCTTGAGGAGGTCCTGGGATCACATGGCATCGACGGTCTCAAAGTTGTGGCCCAGTCATATGATGGCGCAGCGGTGATGAGCGGGTCAGTGCGAGGCGTGCAAACTCGTTTCCGGGAAAAACACCCCAAGGCCATCTACGTGCACTGCTATGCACATGAGCTGAACTTGGTGCTCTGTCATACTTGCAAGGCTATTCCGGAAGCAAGCTTTTTTTTTGACATGCTGGAAAGCCTGTATTCCTGTTTCAGCACCTCGATCATAAGCCATGATCAGTTGGTGGCTGTGCAGAAAGAGCTGAACATTGAGCGGCGTGAACTGGTCCAGATATCCTCAACGCGATGGTCATGCCAGGTCAACTCAATTAATGCCCTTTTGAGGAATTTCCCTGCAGTAATTAGGAGTCTGCAGATGCTGAATACACCAATAGCAGTGGGGCTTCTCTCGAAATTGTCCAAAAGGACAACGCTATATTTACTGGTGGTTTTCCAAAGGCTTTTGGGTATCACGGAGGGTTTCCACAGGTTCCTGCAGGGGACATCCATTGACCTGGCAAGGGCAGTCCAATTCAAGAGTGCCATCCACGACACCTTGGTCAGTCAAAGAACTGAACAGGTGGCTGACGAACTCTATGAGGTCACAAAGCAGCTCTGCTCTGACCACAACCTTCCCGAGCCCTCTCCTGCTCCAAGGAGAAAGCAGAGAAGAATGGATGATTTTGTTGTGGAGGGGTCTACTGGGTCGGGCTCTGACCTGCTTAACGACTCATAGTGTCTGAAGCAGGGGCTTTTCTTCCCATGTATTGATCGGATGATCAATGAACTGGGCCACCGGTTTTCCACTGTTGCGGGAGAGCTAATGGATGGAATCCAGGCATGCCACCCAGCCTCCAAATCCTTCCTCGATTTGCAGTCACTGGAGAAACTGGCTACACACTACCACATACAGCTGGTCCCAGAAGAGGTCTTGGTGGCAAAGAGCTTCCTGAGCAGGAAGGATCCAGATTCCATCCCGGACATCCTCAGTGTCTTCAAGCTCCTGGACTCTATGATGTTCCCGTCACTGAGGGCCATCTTGCAGGTGGCACTGACTATCCCTGTCAGCAGTTGCAGCTGTGAGCGGTCCTTTAGTGCTCTACGCCGACTTCATACGTGGCTTAGGTCAACTATGGGCCAGGAGAGGCTCAATGAATTGGCAGTACTGTCAATAGAAAGAGTGTTGGTTGGAGATATCAATGAGGATGAGGTCATTGACGAATTTGCAAGGCTGAAATCAAGACGGCACACACTGATTCTCCCTCCTACAGCAAAATAGTGGTAAAATGAAATGTTATTTGTTTGTTAAGTTGTAGGGGCAATGATAAAGCAGTTTGTTAATGCTACACTTTTGTATACATTATTTTTATATATTACGTTCGCATTTCCTAATGCTCCACTAGCTTGTTATTTTTTCTTACTCTGCAATGGTTCAATACACTTTTCTCCATGTTCAATAAAATGTTTAAATGCAAATTGGAGAACCGTTTCTGCTAAGCACTTTGCCATCAATGTGCAAGTTTTAAATAAATGCATATGGAGTTGGCAATCCCATGGTGCCTGTTTTTACTTTCTGGTGACTATTCCAGTTACAAGTCTAGTAGCACATGTCTTTACAAAACATTTCAGATTTAAAATGAAGGAATACAGGTCACAGAGCTACCAATTTATTTCAATATTCAATCCACACATTTAAATAGATGGAATACGTACATTTAGCCTTTCTTTATTTGGTAGCTCTCCAGACATTTAGCCTAATGCTATCGCCATTCTCTGGTTTGTTTACAGGTCGCGCGATAGCGCATATCATTTTACGCAAGCGAGTGTTTACTTCCTGGTTACAGGTCCCGCGATAGCACATATCATCTCATGCGATCTTAAAGAGAACATGACGTCAACAGTTTAGGAACCCATATTCCGGGAAAACATTAGAACTCTGAAATGCTGTCTAAATATAAAGCATGTTTTTATCTGTAACATTAAACCTACACTGACAACAAGTAATAACTTAAAAATGAAACATAAAAGCAGACTACTACTTACTTGCCGTTGCCTGGCTGGGGGAGAAAGGTCCGTCAGAGCAGCGATGGCTTCTTGACATCGGGTAGGTGCATGCAGGCTATATAGGCTATATATAGGCTATTCTAATGTCTCATTTTTGCTGCTGGCGCTCGGCATAGGCGACCTATGTGTTGGGGGCGCCCTTAAATAATTAATTAATTAATTAATTAATTAATTAATTAATTAACTAAGATACCATAGCACGCAGGAGTCAGGACGGTGTTACACCGAATTCTGCGACCCACCCAAAAGTGTGACCCCGCTGTTTCATATTTTCAGCAATATTCACAAGTTTGAAGCGTAGACAGGCATGACAAAAACATACATAAAACATGAGATCTCCCCCCAACCATTTACCTTTTTATTAAAGGTGCTTAATAAATACATTTGATTGATTTGATTAGCACTTTACAGACCCATACAATGGATAGGGTGTTTAGTACGGTCCATCACCGTTGCTTCTTTACCCATAAAAAGCTGCAGTCATGGTTAAATTACGCTGATTTACCTTTGAGCATTTCCTATTATAGGCTACTTTGTAAAATGCTGTTTAGAATTAATGTTACTTAGTATCAAGAAAAGAAAGTCCCATCGGAGATCTTATGTTTTATTTATGTTTTTGTTATAATGCACACGTGCATGTTGCAGAAAATGTGCAACAGCGCCCCCTGGTGTACACTTTTCGGTGGGTCGCAGAATTCGGTGTAACAACGCCCCCCCCCCCCCCCCGGGCTAAAGCCCCGGATGTTTTCAATTGCTAACGACGCGCCTGCCCTCAATGCAAAGGAAAGGTGCTTCAATGCTTCCTTTCCTATCTCCTTCAGCATAGGGTACACTGGTGCTTCCTCTATGATGGAGGGGAGGTGATGCCATCCCAAGAAACCTTGCGGCAGCAACATCTGAAGCAACGCAACATTGGGCTGTTGTGGACATCAGGCGGTCAGCAGCTGCTTCCTTACAGGATACTGATAGGGTCATATGTTGATCATTAGAAGGAGAGAGAGAGCCTGCGTCCTAAATGTCCCGCCAACTTGGGTTACCTGCGTCGGGTAGGCCCTGTTCCTCAGCAGACTTCAGTTCCTACCCCGGTATTGCATTTTATTACTCAGAACTACAGGGAACAGCCCAAAACAGGGTGATATCGAGTGACTCCAATGTTAGCCCCGCCCACCTCCGGAACATCGCGGTCCTGCCCAGCAGAGCCCTATCCATAACATCCAGCATCACGTAAGTGGGGAGCAAAGTGAGCCACGGAACTTTATGACACCATGTGACCTGCAGTGAAATCACTAATACACACCTGTCACTGAAACCCCATCCCCCGGTTACCCTAGCAACTCAGATTATTACAGGCTGTCCGACTGAAATAGCAAGGACCCCCCCACACACTTGTAGAGGATTCCAAACACAAACACACACACACACACGTACTGACCCCCCCACACACACACACACACACACGTAGTGAAACACGCACACGTACTGACATACACGCACGAACGCACGCACACATAAACAGGAGCGCCAACAGCATGCAAACACAATAGCTAACAGGAGCGCTAACACAATATCTAACGATATCTCCCAGCATGCTAATATAATGTTGATGTGATCATGTTAATGTTATTGTCTGACTGAATGTGTTCCTAAATGGATTGATTGATTCAAATTGTCGTTTTTATTTTGGTGTGAATTATGCATCATAGGCCCTCCTCCACCAGAGGGCGCTGTTTCACTGAGGTTTCCGTTACCAATGTAATATTGTCTGTTTATTACCGACGTTTATTCTTGATTATACAACAGGTAGTTCCGACCGGTCCCAACCGAGCAATTTGATTGGACAAGAGACGTTCCATGAGTGCTGATATACAGTATAACAGCACTGCGACTTTTTACAGACATAATCACTCCGCTGTACGGGCGTTCGTAAACTATTTGTATATGTGTTGCCTGGCAACAGCCTTGTCTCCCTTCAGTTGCGGAACTATTTGTGTTGGCGGAGCCGAATAAATGATTACTAAACAAACAAATCATAATCTCTTGTTTCTTATTACTGTTAACTAATAAAATGTGCTCGTAGCACTGTTGTATAAAAGCAATATCACACTCGAGGTCGTGCTGTTGTACTGTATATCAGCACGGCTGTGATTATCTGCGGCACTCGGCCTGCGGCCTCGTGCCTACGACCGAATCACAGCCGTGCTGATATACAGTACAACAGCACTCCCTCTCGTGTGATATTGCTTTATTTAATTACGATTATTACTTACATGATTTGAGTATTATGTTATCATCTCAACCCAAGGGGCTCTGAATGCGAGTGCGTCAGCAGGGTGCAGTTGACTTAACGACCAGAAGGGGCGCCATTGAGAACCACATTTAAATCAATCAATTAGATTAACGTGGCAGCAAAACCTGATGTTTGCATCCTGTAAGCTCCTTTGTTTGCAGAATAGGCTAGATATATATTATAAAGTAAATATATTAGATAAGATAGTTAATATATTTTAGATGGTACGTATATAATCATAATATAGCAGATACATAGATACTAATATATATATATTAGAATACATATATTAGATAGTCCATATATGATAGTACATATATTTTAGATATATAAGGTAGCAGAGATATATCAGGTGGAACATACATTGGATTATTAAAATGTATATTTTGTCCATTTATTTTCACAGTCCAAAACATATGACAGTTCAGCTCACATATATACAGTATATATAAAAACAAAAATATATAAATATGTAAATAATATATATAAAAACACACATGTGTTCATGTATATATCAACAAATTTATAAGATATATATAGACTATTTGCACAAAGTCTAATATCAGCGCTTAGCTGTGATTGGCTGCTACAGACAGGGGGCGTGGTGTCGCAGCAGCACAGGGTCCACCAGACTGTTCTCCAGGGGCAGGTGGACAGAGAAGTGAGTGGGCGGAGCCTGAGAGCGCTGGCGGGGGGGAGGGGGGATGGGCAGCTCAGAGTGGTGGGCGGGGAGGGGAGGGGTAAAGAAGTAGGGGTGGAGCAACGCCTGAGAGAGAGAGAGACAGAGGGTTAATGTAGTTTGGGTTTGTATATTGTGGTGGTGTGTGTAGTGCGTATAGTATTTGTGTGTGTGTGTGTGTGTAATTATAGAGTGTGTGTGTGTGTGTGTATAGAGTGCGTGTGTGTATGTGCATGCATAGAGTGTGTGTTGTATGTATAGAGTGCGTGTGTGTATGTACAGTGTAGTGTGTGTGTGTATGTACAGTGTAGTGTGTGTGTGTATGTACAGTGTAGTGTGTGTGTGTGTGTGTGTGTGTGTGTGTGTGTGTGTGTGTGTGTGTGTGTGTGTGTGTGTGTGTGTGTGTGTGTGTGTGTGTGTGTGGAGCACCTGTGCAGCAGGACACCTTTGTTTGGGGGGGTAAACCAGGAAGCTGCTGAGCAGACTGACGGCCTGGGGGGAGGAGTCAGGGACGAGGTCGTCCAATGGGAGGGCAGGATTCTCCTTGAAGGTGATCTTATTGTAGTCCGGCAGCTCCACCATCTCCTGCACACAGGGGGCAGCGGGGGGGGGGAAGGGCATGGTGGGTGTGCGTGTGCCAGTTGGTTGTGCATGTGTTTGGGTGAGCATCTGTTTGTGTTTGGCTATGTGTGTGTGTTTGGGCGTGTGTTGCGAGAGCGTGCGTGCCTGCGTGCTCGTTTGTTGCGTGTTGGTGTGCGTGTGTGTATGGAAGGCGGGAAGGGTCAAAGCTAGGCCTCAATGTATTTGCGTGTACAGTCCAAGGAGATTCTTCTCTTGAACTTAGCGTGAACCTTATTCAGCCAGTTTTGTCATCACCGAGGACATGGGTCATCGATGACCCATGTCCTGGGTGATTACCCAAGTCGGACCACATCAGCCAATCAATGATCTCTGACCGAAACGGTTTATGGGCTCACCGGCCAGGTCTCCAGGGTGGGGGTCCCCAGCACCCTCAGCACACAGCACAACTGCTCGATGTCGTTCTCCCCCGGAAACAGAGGGGAGGAGTTAACCAGCTCCCCGAAGACACAGCCCACCGCCCTAAACACACACACACACACACTTGTTGTAGTATAATTTAGTAATGGTTGTGGTAATATTTAGTATAGCTTGTAGTATGATTTTGTATTAATTGTAGTATTATTGTATATTATTCTGTAATGTAGTATTATTAAGTATATGTTGTAGTATTCTTTACTATTAGTCATAGTATTACAAAAGGTATGAAGCTTCTGTTGTCTTACCAGAGGTCGACGCCTTCGTCGTACTTCCTGGCGCCGTAGAGCAACTCTGGAGCTCTGTACCACCTAGCATTAAACACACCTAGCATCAAGCTAACATAGAACCAAACACACCTAGCATCAGGCTAACCTAGCATCAAATACACCTAGCATCAGGCTAACCTAGCATCAAGCACACCTAGCATCAGGCTAACCTAGCATCAAACACACCTGGAACCATAACAGTGTGTGCTAGCATGTGGCTAGGCTAGTACCTGGTATCTGTGCTAGCATTTGGCTAATATATATCTGCTAGCACCTGGTAAATGTATTAGCATGTGTAAGCTAGTAGCTAGTACCTGGTGGCCACCTGGTGGCTGTAGAGTCGCTGCTGCTGGCTGGAGAAGAGTCGGGCCAGACCGAAGTCCGCGATCTTCAGGTGACCGGAGGAACTAATCAGCAGGTTGGCAGGCTTCAGGTCCTACACACGCACGCACGCAAACACACACACACACACACACACAAAACACACAGACACACGCAGGCACACACACACACGCACAGACACATAATATAATCACATGCCTCTGATGCACAAAATTCCTTTGTGTTTGGGCTGAGACGTGACAATATTTCTGATACAATTCTGAAGTGATTTAAGTGTATCTCAGGTGGAATTCAAACACTGAGATCCAATCTTCACTCTGGGCGGAGTGTTCTAGGAAGGAGGGGTCGTTGTCCCATGGCCGGACCACTCCCATCTCTGTGATAATTAGTTTGAAGCTAGTACCGTCATTGTGTATGAGCGTTGTAACCAGTGGGAGTCCAACGGGTCAGGGGGTGACTGGTGAGGATGGGTGAGGACCTACCCTGTGCATGATGTTGTTGTGGTGGAGGAAGGCCACTCCCTTCAGCAGCATCATCATGTACCCTTTGACCTGGGACTGTGTCAGAGGTCGCTGGGTGTTCCTGATGACCTCAGAGAGATCTGACAGCATGAAGTCAAAGACCAGTACAAAACCAGTACCGTGAGGAAACACCTCCTTCAACCGGACCACCTGGAGAGAGGAAGGGAGAGGAGAGGGGAGAGAGAAGAGGAGAGGGGAGGAGAAAGGAGAGGAAGTTGGGAACCGATGTAAGATGAGTAGGCAAGGGTGTAACAGGGGAGTTGGAGATCTAGGTATGAGTGTAGAAGTTAAGTAAGGGACCGACATGAGGATGTAGGAAGTGAGCTGGGGACCTAGGTGAGAGGCAAGGAGGTAAGGGTGTAGGGGTTGAGTCAGGGACCTAAGTAAGGGTGTAGGAGGTAAGGGTGTGGGAGGTGAATCAGGGACCTTGGTAAGGGTCCACAATATACACCTGGACAAGAGTAAGGGAAAAGCGCTGAACTATGTGAGACTACTATTTGTGGACTATAGTTCAGCCTTTAACACTATCCTTCCCTCCACCCTCATCAAAAAGCTCAGGAGCCTGGGGCTGAACGATGCCCTCTGCAGGTGGATCCTGGACTTTTTAACAGAGAGACCTCAGGTGGTGAAAGCAGGCCGGCACACCTCATCCTCCCTCACCCTCAACACAGGGGCCCCCCAGGGCTGCGTTCTGTCCCCTCTGCTGTACTCCCTGTACACACACGATTGTGCAGCCACTGCAGACTCAAATGCCATCATAAAGTCTGCTGACGACACCGTAGTGGTAGGCCTAATCCACAACAACAATGAGACGGCCTACCTGGAGGAGGTGAGCTATCCAGGCTACGGACTATTCTCTCTGCTCCGCTCAGGGAGCAGATACCGCTCACTGGCGGCAAAGACTGAGAGACTCAGGAAGAGTTTCTACCCCCAAGCTGTCAGGTATCTAAACATATTGATTAAGCCCTTTATAGCAACTGCAATTATATATTTTGTTTAAGTAACCTCCTTTTTTTTTCCCTCTGTGCAATAACCCTCTATCTTGAATGTATTTACTGTTTTTTATGTTTGTTTGTGACTGTTTAGCATGGAGCCGACTGAGAACATTTCACTGCAATGTATTGTGTATGTGACGAATAAAATCTGAATCTGAATCTGAAAAAGGGTGTAGGCGGTGAATGAGGGACCTACATAAGGGTTGTCCTGGATCTCCTGCAGAGCTTTGATCTCCCTAAGGGCCTGGTTGGGGATGCCCTCCTCCGACCTCCGCAGGGCCACCTTCTTCATGGCCACCGTCTGCCCCGTCTGCAACACACACAGCATCTATGTGTAATACACACCTCAGCAAACACACACGCAAGGCACACACACACACGCACACACACACACACACACACACACACACACACACACACACACACACACACACACACACACACACACACACACACACACACACACACACACACACACACACACACACACACACACACACACACACACACACACACAGTGTTTAGTACCTCGATATGTTTTGCTTTGAACACGATGCCGTGCGCGCCCTCCCCGATCCGACCCAAGATGCTGTACTGGTCCATGGCGTCTCCTAGGCAACCACACCTAACAACCCCCGGGCGGCGCCCCCGCTCGAGCCCGCCGTCTGTCCGGCGTCAGATCCACGGAGCTCGAGCTGTCGTAAACACGAGCCTGCATGCGGAGGCTCTCCGTGTAGTCCCTAAATGTTCAGTAAAAGAGTTTTGTTAGTGTCTCCTGGTCCACGGTCAGTGTCGGTGGTTCAGTGGCACGACAGATCATGTGACCGGAAGTAATGGTTTTATGAAATAATAGTATAAATGTATTATTTCCTACATTCATTTAAAATGTCGACTATCAACTTTCAAACTTGACTGTGGATATATAAATATTGGATATTTCATACAGTTAAATGTTTGAATTTCGTCTTGATGTAGATCAGAAGGACCGTGATCAGAGTTCCAAAACATTTCTGCAAAAAAAACAACAGTTCAAACATAATTCCAAAAACGTTCAAATAGTTTATTTAGGAATACATCGTCAGGAACGATACGATGGAGTGTTTTGTGAGATATTATAGTCGGCATACAGGCGGGCTTTTAATCTGATAGCTACTTTCCGGAAGTGGCTAAGTTGCTGCGTCCTGTGGCCACGCGAGGGGAAAGCGCTTGATATAAACATAATGCAGCTACAGAAGATACCTTTATCTAAGTCCAGGTGAAACCTCAGCAACATGGCGAGCAGAGACAAGATCCTGCAGTACGAATCCTTTATAAGCGATGTTCTGAAGAGAGATCTGCAGTAAGTACTTCACAAACACATACTGTACTACAAACATACACAGTACCGCCCTCACACGAACACACACACGCAGTACTACACACATAGACAATTAACTTGTACACACACACACACACACACACACACACACTAGTCTGTATAGTATTTCCACGTTATGAACACTAGCACTATAACGCAGGCGGCTATGGTCCTCTTCTGTGGCAGGAAGGTACTGGAGCAGAGAGATGGAGTTTATGAGAAGATCACCCAATATCTCCAGCTGAAGAACACCATTCAACGCCTGCAGGTAGTCTCTCTCACACACACACACACACACACACACACACACACACATACACACACACACACACACACACACACACACACACACACACACACACACACACACACACACACACAGAATCAAGCACACATCCTTGATTCATGCCTCACAGGGCATGAATCAAGTATGCCCTGTGAGTCTGAGGTTGTTGGCGTGCTAATCAAGCGTTACCATGGGGTTTCAGGAGTCCGGAGACGGTGAGCTGAAGACTGAGGTGGACCTGGGCTGTCACTTCTATGTCCAGGCACATGTGTAAGACCAGGACCCCCAATACACAGCAGGGCCCTTTAGGACACACCAGGACCCCACAATACACACCACAACCCAACAATACACACAACGACCCCCAAATAAACAAGAACCCTATAGATCACACCAAGATTCAAGCTTCAAGATTCTTTATTTGTCACGTGCATACAAGTATACAGTGAAATGCAAAAGTGACAGGGCCACAGAGTAGTGCAACAACACAATAAGTTTTAAAATACAATAAAATAAAAATTGAAGTACTAAAAATATACAGTTTTGACAGTATAAACAGGACCAGGACCACCAGGACCCCGCGATACACACCAGGACCCCACAATACACAGCAGGACCCTGTGTTTGTGCTTCCTGTCTGCGGTAAATATTGGTGTATTACCTTGTCTTGTAGGGAGGACTCCTCTAGGGTCTTTGTGGCGGTGGGCTACGGCTTCTTTGTGGAGATGAGCCACGCCGAAGCTCTCCGCTTTATAGAGAAGAAAACCAGGCAGCTGAACGCGTGAGTTCCCCTCTATTGTATCATCTGGCAGAGATCTTCCTTTGAGAGCTCTAGAGATCTCCCTTTTGAGATCTCTCCTTGTGAGCGAGATCTGTGTGAGATCTTCTCTCGATCTATCTCCGAGAGGTCCTCCTGTAAGAGAGCTCTAGAGATCTCCCTTTTGAGATCTCTCCCTAAGGGAGATCTTCCCTTGACCTGTCTGTGAGAGGTTTTCCTGTGTGACCCTCGTCTCTCCTCAGCTTCTCAGAGCTGCTCACCAAAGACTCGGCCAAGATCAAGGCTAACATCCGCATGGTGCTGGAGGTGAGTACACCGTCCTAGAAGGAGCACTAGAATAGGATGAAAAGTGGTAGAATCGTGGTCGTAGAGCAAGCATATTGGTTGTACCATTTTAAACAATTTGAACCTGGGACAACTGGAGATTAAATATGGACCTAAAGAGAGAATATTGCCTGGGACTTCCTTCTTGATTGCCTGCGTAAGATCCTAATTGCAATGGGGCATCCGTGGCCCTTTTGAATAGTCATGTTTTGGACATCCTCTAAAAAGGATGTAATGATGAGGTCATGATGCTAAGACAAGGTCATGATGGTGTAATGATGAGGTCATGATGATGTAATGAGGTCCTGATGACGTAATGATGAGATCCTGTCGGTGTAATGACGAGGTCCTGATGATGTGGATTGAGTTGAGATGAAGGTGATGATGTAATGATGGGGTGTCGATGAGGGTCTGGTCATGTTTAGATGAGAGTGATGTAATGATGATTTGATCATGAGGTTGTGATGATGTCATTGCAGGGTCTGCGGGAGCTGCAGGGTCTGGCTGAACTCCCAGAGGAAGACCAGCAAGGAGTCTAGGAAGGGGAGGAGCCTAAATCTCTGTCTTCTTTAGACCTGTCTATAGTCGTCAGACCTGTCTGTCTTCTTTAGACCTGTCTGTAGACTCTAGGCCTGTATTTATTTGACCGGTCTGTCCTCTTAAGAGCTGTCTGTTGGTTTTCTTTATAATACATACATTACCCCAACATGATATGCTTATGTTTGAAAAATATGTATATACTTCTATTAGAATAAAAGTAGCTATGTTCCTATGAACTTCTATGTGTGATGTTATGTTACGATATGTTTGGGTTGCATTGTGTAATATCAGCAGTGGCCAGCAGGTAGAGCAGCAGCGATTGGTTTCTGTTGGGAGAGCGTTAGCGCCGTGTGAGATGTTTTAGCAACCTCTGTTCCCATCAGCATCACCATGGAAACTGGATGCTGAATAGGAAAGAGTGGTGTACCAAAATATTAAAAATTACACACACACACACACACACACACACACACACACACACACACACACACACACACACACACACACACACACACACACACACACACACACACACACACACACACACACACACACACAATAAATAAATATATATATTTATATTTATACTCCATCACACACGCTGTACATTTAGACACGTGTGGCTAATATTTTTCCGAGTGATTAACCCTGAATAAAGAGAAGCGCGAACAGAGGGAACTGGTTAGTGATGATATTATATTGTAATATGTGCGTCTCTGCCAACCATTACGTCACGTCATGACGTCCCTGGCTGCTGCTGGCTCGAGCGCAGCGAGGGGGCGTTCTGTCAAAACAGGAAGTGAGGAGGAAAACCAGTTTTATTTTAATGTTTTAATATTTAATACAATAAGTTAAGAACTTAGAGAACGGTCCGCGACCGGAGTAAAAGCAGCCAGGGCTCTGACAGCACACCCGGGATCTCCTCTGGGCGGTGCAGCGTTGCTGGGAGGTGGGAGTCTGAGCAGAAGGCTTAACGTTAGCACGGGAACGGCTATCTAGGTGCTGTTAGCACGGGAAGGTAGGGGCTAAGTAGCTGGTGTTAGCACGGGAAGCTAACGGCTAAGGAGCTGCTGTTAGCACGGGAAGCTAACGGCTAGTAGCTGGTGTTGTGGACCGACCACCACTAACGGAGACCCTCCGAGAGGGGAAGACCACCGCCTCGGGATCGGCCCCCAGCTCCGAGACGAACCTTTCTTAGCTAGCATCTAGTTGCTAGTTAGCCTTGGCTGCTATCGGCACCTTGGAGCCAGGCATGGAGGGGGCGATGGTCTCCACCTGCAGCCGGGATCAGCGCCTCCAGCTCGGCGGCGGAGCGGACGTCCTCCGCCCCTGACTCCTGACGCCCGACTGCTGCTGCTGCAATTTGGGAATCGTCATGATTTATCGATGTGATTAAGTTTGTTTTATTATTATTCGCAAGGCGCTGGTATGAAATAATATAATCTGGAGAAGATGGATTCCAACCCGCTGATCAATGGTAAGACTAACTAATGTTGAGTTCACGGAAGAACTGAACACACACACACACACACACACACACACACACACACACACACACACACACACACACACACACTGGTCAGAAAGTCTATAGACTAGTTAAGAACTCAATCTGTTAGTTGTTGTTGGTGTATAATCTGTGTGTGTGTGTGTGTGTGTGTGTGTGTGTGTGTGTGTGTTACCCTGGTAACGTGAGATGAAAGGTCACCATGGTGATGGGTCCTGGATGCTCATTGGCTGTCTGAATGTTAATGTTACTAATTAGAATGCATGAGTTGTCCCTCAAACCGACTCTACAGCCCCCCCATCCCATCTTTCTCCCTCTCTTTCTGTTTATATCTCTCTGTTTCTCCCTCTTCCTCTCTCTGTCTATATGTTTATGTCTATCTCTCTTTATTTTTCTCTTTCTCTCTGTGTATAACTCTTTTTCCCCCTATCTCTCTCTCTCTCAAAAACAATAATAAGCATCATGTAAATAAAGAAAACCAATAGAGGAGGGATGGTGTTCACTCTTCACTCTCACACTCCCTTGTCCACGTAAGTCTGACTTCAGTAAGAAAGAACTGGATTGGTGAATAAAGTAATATAAATAAAGCAAAGCAGTTTAAAATGAAAGGCAAATTAAAGGTTAAATGTATGAAGTGCAGAAGAGTACAAAGATGAGTGAATCAAAGAAGTCCCTTGAACTAAACCACATGATGCCAAACCTGGTCTTTAGACTCGGTTCTGGGCCAAAGAAGGAGAGACGTGTTCATTACTCATCTCCATCCAATGCCCCCCAGCGATGGACCCCTCCATCACTCCTCTATATAGACTGACCTGTCCCCCTGCCCCCCTGTCCCCCTGTCCCCTGCCCCCCAGCCATGGACCCCTCCATCACCCTGTGGCAGTTCCTGCTCCTCCTGCTGGACGACGCCAGCCAGCGCCACCTGATCACCTGGACGGGGGAGGACGGGGAGTTCAAGCTGCTGGACGCGGAGGAGGTGGCCCGCCTCTGGGGCCTGCGCAAGAACAAAAACAACATGAACTACGACAAGCTGAGCCGTGCCCTCAGATACTACTACGACAAGGTACGGCTGCTAAGACCTCAGATACTACTACGAATAGGTACGGCTACTACGACCTCAGATACTACTACGACTGCAACTAGTGCTACTACCACAAGGTACCGGTTCTACTGCTACTACTGCTACTACAACAAGGTACTGCGACAAGATAGTGCTACTACCACAAGGTACTGCTAGTGTGGCAGCCCTGACGCTGTCCAAGCCATAGCTCTGACACTAAGCTACGTACCACTATGATGTGTTGAGCTGACTGTAGCTGGTGTCTCCTGCTTTGACACTAAGCTACGTCCCACTATGATGTGTTGAGCTCACTGTAGCTGGTGTCTCCTGCTCTGACACTAAGCTACGTCCCACTATGATGTGTTGAGCTGACTGTAGCTGGTGTCTCCTGCTCTGACACTAAGCTACGTCCCACTATGATGTGTTGAGCTGACTGTAGCTGGTGTCTCCTGCTCTGACACTAAGCTACGTCCCACTATGATCTGTTGAGCTGACTGTAGCTGGTGTCTCCTGCTCTGACGCTAGGCCACTCTGACGCTCTTCTGTCCTCTCAGAACATCATCAAGAAGGTGAGCGGCCAGAAGTTTGTTTATAAGTTTGTGGGCCAACCGGACAACTTGCTGCTGGACGTGCTGAGGGGGGGAGACGAGAGGCGGGACCCCTCGGACCCCAACAGCCAATCCAAGAGCCCTGGGGAAGGGGCAAACAGCTGTCCATCAAAGGGCCTGATGCAGGTGACACCTTAATATGATTTCATATATATTGATCTATAGCAATAAATATAGTAACTATACTTTGCCTATAATGTAATTTATCTTTAGAGCTATATTGAATACTTGAGTAGACTACATATGAGGTTATATATCTTTAGAGCTATACTATGCATACATATGGCGTAATATATATGGAGCTATACTGAACACTTGGTTCACTACTTGACCACATATTGTTGAAGACGAAAAACTGAACAGTGATTGGTTGCATTACAGCGAACGTCGCCTAGCAACACCCAGAAGAGCTGTCGTAACGACTACATGAAGTCAGGGCTGTACTCCACCTTCACCATCCAATCCCTGCAAAACGCTCCTCCGGCTCGGCCAATCAAAGCAGAGCTGCTCCTCTCACAGGAACCCTCTGCTAAGGCTGCCAGGACGCTGAGAGAGGTAGGGACCCCCACCTTCCACCACAGTGGCACCACCACCACCACCCTATTGGGTGGGATGGGATGAAGTTCAAATTGTTCCACTCAAGCAAAGTGTTAGCACGGGAAAAGGCAAATATTGTCCCCACGGGGACAATAAAGTTGAACCTTGACCTTGACCTTGACCTTAAAAGATAGATCATGGGATTTGATTCATCGATATCGCAACATTCAAATGAAGATCAATTTGAAACAGAAAATGGATTATTTGAAAGCAGCCCTAATCTTCAGGTGTGTTTGTGATGTCTCCCCAGGTGGGTGTGATTTCAGAGTCCTCCCAGCCACTAGGGGCAGCCAGTGGAGAAGGTCTTCAGGTGATGGTGAGCCAGTGCTCTCCAGTCCCCACCCCAGCCCCCACCCCCACCCCGGCCCCCAGCCCCCAGCTGGCCGCCAGCAGCACCACCCGCACCCAGGTCAGCTATACTGTAGACCACCAGACGAGATGTTAAACCAGGTCTACTGTAGACCACCAGACGAGATGTTTAACCAGGTCTACTGTAGACCACCAGACGAGATGTTAAACCAGGTCTACTGTAGACCACCAGATGAGATGTTAAACCAGGTCTACTGTAGACCACCAGACGAGATGTTAAACCAGGTCTACTGTAGACCACCAGACGAGATGTTAAACCAGGTCTACTGTAGACCACCAGACGAGATGTTAAACCAGGTCTACTGTAGACCACCAGACGAGATGTTAAACCAGGTCTACTGTAGACCACCAGACGAGATGTTAAACCAGGTCTACTGTAGACCACCAGACGAGATGTTAAACCAGGTCTACTGTAGACCACCAGACGAGATGTTAAACCAGGTCTACTGTAGACCACCAGACGAGATGTTAAACCAGGTCTACTGTAGACCACCAGACGAGATGTTGTCATGTTCTTGTTGAAAGTAGTTTGAAACGGGTCGCTTTTAACTCACTTTATTTGTTAAAGTATTTCGGTGTGGTAACTATGAAGCAAAAGGGAGGGAATTGTATCTAACACTTGTAGAGAGAAATACTGTGAGCTACTTGGAGCCCCGGGCTTCGGCCCGAGGCTCTCTGCCGGTCCGCCTATGGATGTCTGGCCTCCTCTGGCTCCGTGCGCTGCGGAGGGCAGCTTATGTGCTTAAAATACGTAACAATGTTAAACCAGGTCTACTGTGTGTGTATCCTCCTCCAGACTGCTGCTCCTCCTCCTCCTCCTCCTCCTGCTCCTCCTCTGTCCGAGCCCCCCCACATCTACCTGACCAGCGTCACAGACTCCCTCACCCCCCTCCTCCCCCGGGCTCCTCCACCCAGGACCTCTCCCCTCCCCCCGGCGGTGGACGAGAGAGTCGGCACGCCTCCTCATCCTCCCGCTCCTGTCTTTGTCGTCATTAAGTCAGCTCCTCCTCAGCACCAGGCTGCCATGGCGACCGGGCCTTCCACCGTTGTCCCTCCCCTTATGGTGGCTCCTCCCCCGGTCATCAAGGAGGAGATCCTGCCCTCCGAGGAGGAGCTGCTGGGGATGGTGACCCTGGAGGAGAAGGAGGTGAAGACCGGTGGAGGGAGGAGAGGGGAGAGACAGAATGATGGAGGGAGGAGAGGGGAGAGACAGAATGATGGAGGAGAGACAGAATGATGGAGGGAGGAGAGGGGAGAGACAGAATGATGGAGGAGAGACAGAATGATGGAGGGAGGAGAGGGGAGAGACAGAATGATGGAGGAGAGACAGAATGATGGAGAGAGGAGAGGGGAGAGACAGAATGATGGAGGGAGGAGAGGGGAAAGACAGAATGATGGAGGAGAGACAGAATGATGGAGGGAGGAGATGGAGAGACAGAATGATGGAGAGGGGAGAGACAGAATGATGGAGGGAGGAGGGGGGAGAGACAGAATGATGGAGGGAGGAGGGGGGAGAGACAGAATGATGGAGGAGAGACAATGATGGAGAGAGGAGAGACAGAATGATGGAGGGAGGAGGGGGGAGAGACAGAATGATGGAGGAGAGACAATGATGGAGAGAGGAGAGACAGAATGATGGAGGAGAGACAATGATGGAGAGAGGAGAGACAGAATGATGGAGAGGGGAGAGGCTGACATCATGACCTGGTAATGAGTGTGTGCTGCCCCCCCAGGAGGAGTGCGGAGCAGACGACGGAGACCCTCCACTCTCCATAGTAGAGCCGGCCCCTCCTCCCTGCCCCCGCCGGGACCCCCCCTCAGGTACACACACACACACACACACACACACACACTCCAACCATCTGATGGTGTGTTAATGGAGAGAACACCACTGTACGTAAGTTTGTGTGTAGAGCTGTAGTAAGTGTGTGTGTGTGTGTTTCAGAATCTTCGGCGGGGCTGGCTGCAGTTGTTCGGGCGGGGCTGACGGAGGCGGGGCTTCCTGCAGGTTTTCGGGCGGGACTGACGGAGGCGGGGCTTTCTGCAGGTGTTCGGGCGGGGCTGACGGAGCTGGGGCTTCCCAGAGCAAAGAAGCCGCGGGGCCTGGAGCTCCCCTCCTCCTCCACCTCCCTGCTGCACCCGGGACTCTCCCTGGACAAGGTGCTGGTCCCACTAAAAACCTGATCAATACCTCTGATCAATACCTGATCGATCACTGAACTATCGCTGATGAACCACTCTGGGTGCAGGTCAACGCTGCGGTCAACAGCCTGCTGGCTCCAGGCTGCGGCTCCAACACACTGACCCCCTCCGTCATCACCTCCCACTCTCTGGTACTGCTCCACCACCCGTTACATCAGCCGCTCTGGGCGTAGAGCTTGAGGAAAAAGACTTACCTCTCTCTCTCTGTTTCTGTCTCTCTGTCTCTGTGTGTGTGTTGTGTGTGTGTGTGTGTGTGTGTGTGTCTCTCTCTCTCTCTCTGTCGGTCTCTGTCTGTCTCTGTATCTCTCTGTCTCTCTCTGTCTCTCTCTCTCTCTCTCTCTGTCTCTCTCTCTCTCTCTCTCTCTCTCTCTCTCTCTCTCTCTCTCTCTCTCTCTCTCTCTCTCTCTCTCTGTCTCTGTGTGTCTCTCTCTCTGTGTGTCTCTGTGTGTCTCTCTCTGTGTGTGTCTCTCTCTGTCGGTCTCTCTCTCTCTCTCTCTGTCGGTCTCTCTCTCTCTAGACCCCAGTTCTCTTGACCCCCAGTCCTCTCCCGTCTACGATTCACTTCTGGAGCACCTTGTCCCCCATCGCCCCTCGCTCCCCCGCCAAGCTGTCCTTCCAGGTGACCACACACACACACACACACACACACTGTGGGTTAAGAATCATTATTACGATTATTTGAGGCATTGTCATAAGTACTTGTGTCGTATAAGTATTATTCTAGCAGCTATAATAAGTAGTAATTACTATTAACCTTTTGGGGTGCTCTTTAGAGATGATTCAACATGTCCTAAATGATTTAACAGCAGCTTCTATACTATATATAATACTGGTTAAACTGACTTAAAGGTTGGGTATGGGATTTGCAAAACGCCAGCAGATTTTGAAAATACACAACCCAAATGGTCCTACCCCCTCTCCTTCAACGCTGACTCTGACTCCACCCATTCCAAGTACATGGACGCGCAATCATGCACGAGAGAACACAGATGCGCGAGAGCGAGCCATTAGCTAGTTAGCTAGCTCCAGTAGCTACCGCAGGATAACAACAAACTGAAGCTTGCTCTGGGTCACGAGCTTTGAGTATGTGTAAAAAAGAGGTCACGCGCGGGGAGCGGGGGAGTGCAGTACGACCGTTTGATTGACATACTTACTGTCCAATGCCACTCGGTGGGTCTGGAAATCATCGGCTGGAGTTTTTCGAGCCCTGCCCATTCCCGTTTAATTTTCATGTCAGTACTTCTAACTCAATGGCTGTAAGTGGGTTATGATAAGGATTTCAAGTAATTTTGCAAAAATGGCCAAAAAAGAGAATTCCATACCCAACCTTTAACATAGACTATATATAATACTGGTTAAACTGACTTAACATAGATTATATATAAGGGTTAAACTGACTTAACAGAGACTATATATACACTCACCGGCCACTTTATTAGGTACACCTTGCTAGTACCGGGTTGGACCCCCTTTTGCCTTCAGATCTGCCTTAATCCTTCGTGGCATAGATTCAACAAGGTACTGGAAACATTCCTCAGAGAGTTTGGTCCATATTGACATGATAGCATCACGCAGTTGCTGCAGATTTGTCGGCTGCACATCCATGATGCGAATCTCCCGTTCCACCACATCCCAAAGGTGCTCTATTGGATGGAGATCTGGTGACTGTGGAGGCCATTTGAGTACAGTGAACTCATTATCATGTTCAAGAAACCAGTCTGAGATGATTCGCGCTTTATGACATAGCTCGTTATCCTGCTGGAAGTAGCCATCAGAAGATGGGTACACTGTGGTCATAAAGGGATGGACATGGTCAGCAACAATACTCAGGTAGGCTGTGGCGTTGACACGATGCTCAATTGGTACTAAGGGGCCCAAAGTGTGCCAAGAAAATATCCCCCACACCATTGCACCACCACCACCAGCCTGAACCGTTGATACAAGGCAGGATGGATCCATGCTTTCATGTTGTTTACGCCAAATTCTGACCCTACTATCCGAATGTCGCAGCAGAAATCGAGACTCATCAGACCAGGCAACCTTTTCCCAATTTTGGTGAGCCTGTGCGAATTGTAGCCCCAGTTTCCTGTTCTTAGCTGACAGGAGTGGCGCCCGGTGTGGTCTTCTGCTGCTGTAGCCCATCCGCCTCAAAGTTTGACGTGTTGTGCGTTCAGAGATGCTCTTCTGCATACCTCGGTTGTAACAAGTGGTTATTTGAGTTACTCTTGCCTTTCTATCAGCTCGAACGAGTCTGGCCATTCTCCTCTGGCATCAACAAGGCATTTGCGCCCACAGAACTGCCGCTCACTGGATATTTTCTCTTTTTCGGACCATTCTCTGTAAACCCTAGAGAAGGTTGTGCGTGAAAATCCCAGTAGATCAGCAGTTTCTGAAATACTCAGACCAGCCCGTCTGGCACCAACAACCATGCCACGTTCAAAGTCACTTAAATCACCTTTCTTCCCCATTCTGAGGCTCGGTTTGACCTGCAGCAGATCGTCTTGACCAAGTCTACATGCCTAAATGCATTGAGTTGCTGCCATGTGATTGGCTGATTAGAAATTTGCGTTAACGAGCAGTTGGACAGGTGTACCTAATAAAGTGGCCGGTGAGTGTAATACAGGTTAAACTGACTTAACATACGGTATATAATACTGGTTAAACTGACTTAACAGGCTGTATATAATACAGGTTAAACTGACTTAACATACAGTATAGAATACAGGTTAAACTGACTTAACAGGCTGTATATAATACAGTTAAACTGACTTAACATAGACTATATATTATACAGGTTAAACTAATTTAATGTAGACTATATACTGTATAATACAGGTTAAACAGACTTGGCATAGACTATATAATACAGATCCAACTGACTTAATATAGACTATATATACTACAGGTTAAACTGACTTAACATAGACTATATATAATAAAGCTATAGCAGAGCTTTTGATACTTTCTGCATCTCTAATTAATATCATTAGGGCTACTACTTTGTTGCGTTTGCACTAATACTATTCCTGTCCCTGGTCCTCCAGTTCCCCACCAACGGCTCCAACCAGATCCACATCCCTGCCCTCAGCGTGGACGGCCTGTCCACCCCCGTCGTGCTCTCTCCCGGACCCCAGAAGCCCTGAGCTGCAGCCCCCTTCATTGGGCAGGGCCTGGCAGGAGAGTCCCAGGCCTTGGTGGAGGCCTGAAGGGAGGCGTTTGATTGGCTGGCTGTCAGTGGTTGTGAGCGGACAGGAAGGAGAAGGTCTCCTCGCCTAACCCCGGCCGTCTTTGGCGTCATGGTGGAGTCCTGGAGCGCTAGGCAGCTAGCCTAGCCCGGAGCACTAGCTGGATGCTAGAGTGTGTTGGCCTGATTCATGCTAACCTGGGAGCTAAGGTTCAGAGGATCCACAACATGGGAGAGACCTAGCGGGATGCTAACACCTAGCTTGAGTCCAGCAATGGACGACTGGCTACTATGCTAACTCAATCAAGCTAACGCTGGAACCATTTAATATTATTTCTTTTTTGTCTTTGTTTTAGTTGGTTCTTTTTTTTATGTTATTTATTTCATATTTCAGCCCATAAGACCTTGTAAGTTTGAATCTGAAGATTGCCTCAGTCTTCACGTTTATACAAAGCCCTCACCTTACCCTAAAGCCCCCCCCAGAGGCCTATTGATTGGCTATCATGCAAGCCCCCTCCTAATGCCCTGACCAAAGGCCTGTTTATTGGCTGTCTGTTTATATAGCCCCGCCCTAATGCCCTCACCACAGGCCTGTTTATTGGCTGTTGTGCCAGCCCCGCCCTAATCACCTTCTGCTGGAACTGTCCATACTTGCTGTTTGCTATTTTCTGATCCTAGGATATCTGGCCCCCTATTGGAGCAGCCAGAGATATGAACCAGCCAATCACGGCTGTCCTGGGCTGTGCAGGACAGCAGAGGAGCTCAGCGTTTGTACCAACGTTTCTTACTCAGACAGTGTTTTATAAAGAACATTTAGAGAGGTTCTGCCCCTCGGGTGGGGGTGGGGTGGGGGGGGTGGATGATAGAGGAAGCTGCTCGTCATACCCCGGCACACAGTGCTGCCCCCGGTGGCGAGAGAGGGCAGTGAAGACTTTTATAGCCAGGCTCTGGTTGTCGTTGTTGTGGTTTTTTAAACACTGACGGAGGCTTAATCTCTGGTTGCCATGGTGACCTGACTGTTGTTGTTGTCGTTGCTATGTTTGTTGGGGGAGGATGTTTCCTCTATAATCCAGTACCTGAGGCCTAGGTGAGCCCACGACTAGGGGTCATCGTTCAGCTGTTGCCTAGCAACCCCCCGCCTAGGTGCAAGAGCCAAAATGGCTGCCACTCTTATCTAACCCCTTCTTCCTCTCCCCTGTCTCCCCCTGGTGGTGGTTTGAAGAGCTGCTCATGAATAGAGTCAGGGACCAGAGTCCAACTGATGCTCCTCCTTGATTTATTTGCACATCTGGTCTTTAAGGACCAGAATTGTGTAGTAATGTCTGATGGGTCTTTAGTACTCGGATTGTTTAATAATGTCTGATTGGTCTTCAAGCACTATCTTTTAGTAATGTCTGATTGTTCTTAAACGCCTAGGATCGTTTAGTAATGTCTGATGATCTTTATGGACTAGGATTGTTTAGTAATGTCTGATTGGTCTTAAACGACTGGGGTCGTTTAGTAATGTCCGATTGGTGTTAAACGACTAGGATCGTTTAGTAATGTCTGATCGATCTTTATGGACTAGGATTGTTCAGTAATTTCTGGTGGTCTTTGAAGCGTTGGAGCATTTAGTCAATGCCTGATGTTCTTTAAGGACTATCATTTGGTAATGTCTGGTCTTTAAGGACTATCGTTTGGTAATGTCTGATTAGTCTTTAAGGACTATCGTTTGGTAATGTCTGATCGGTCTTTAAGGATTATTGTCTGGTAATGTCTGATTGGTTTTTAAGGACTATCGTTTAGTAATGACTGTTCTGTGCTCTGAGCATGACTAACATTTACAATCTATTTTTGTACAAGCGACTAGACGGTTCTTCATGTACATACGACCGTCAATTCATACAGAGATGTTTATGGGATCATTTGAAAAGTATAAAGCCTTAATTTTAAAAGGAAAAGTATGCCAGATATATATATTAAATGTTTAGATTTCTTCACAATGTGCATCTATTAAGGCAGGTGTGCTGTGATAGTGACAAGCCATTGGTTCTTCAAAGTAAAAGCGTGAACCTTGATGGGTTCGGCTCATCAAGGTCATGACTGTCAAGCTAACTGCACCAGCAACATGAGGGATGTTCTTTGTTTACATGAGAAGGTGGGGTTCACGTTGCCTGCGTTCTGGGACTTATGAAATGTACAATGTCTGTAGCTGCACTTTTATTGGAACACCTGGGGATGAAATGTCAAAGTGTTGTTGAGAGGGATAAAATTCACCCTCACGTTCCTCTGAGACTGTTCTCTACTGTAATCCTTCTGGTCTAAACCACAGAGTCTACTCCCACTCCCTGTAACTATGGAGACCTGGTCTAAACCACCTCCTGCTACCACAGAAACCTAGCATTCACCCATTCCCTGTTACCACGGAGACCAAAACCACCTCCTGTTAGCACGGAGGCCTGGTCTACAACCAATCTCTGTAACCATGGAGACCTGGTCTATACCACCTCCTGTTACCATGGAGACCACAACCACTCCCTATAACCATGGAGACCTGTTGTAAACTAACTCCTTTTACCATGGAGACACCCTACCCCCCTTCCTGTAACCATGGAGACCACAACCACCTCCGGTTACCATGGAGACGGCAACTCCCTCCTGTTACCATGGAGACCCCAACCCCCTCTGTGGTGGAATGCTGGATGAGAGGCTGATGTTCTGGGGGACCAGAGATGCATCAGTGTATCCAATCACAGTACAGACATTTAACTATCACCTGATTGGCCAGGAAGGGTGACGTTGTGATTGGTGTAAATAGAGGAGCTGTAATTTTGTGTCCGTACCAAACCAACGATGGCTGCAAGCTATTCCTGATGTCTTGTTTCTGTGGCCTATCGTTGCTGTCAGATGTGCATGACCCCGCCCCTCCCTGGCCCCTATTGGCTGGCTGGGGGTTTATTGATGATGGGGGCGGGGTTAACTATATTTTTCTGAGATGTTCCAGCGCTTAAGATAAATGATTTTTTTATGTCATAGAGGACAAATAAAAATGACTTGGCGCTCTCTGTCTGCCTGCCGTTCTGTCTGACTGCCTGTCTGTCTGCATCTCTCTCTCTTTCTCTTCCTTTCCTGTAAGAAACACACATATGTAAGTACAAACACACACATTTACCCAGATACATTTTGCGCGACAAGTTTATCCAACAATGTCCTCATATCTAGAGAATACTCTCTTAAATATATCTAAGTAATATATTATATACTATCATATACAATATTCTATCATAAGTAAGATATGATATACGATTGTATACAATATTCAATAAAATATTTTATATAAGTTATATTGAATATACTTCATATTCTATCATAAAATATTAGAAAATATAAGTAATATATATTATAAATAATATGCAAGTCATGGAATACGCTATTGTATTCAATATTCTATCATATATAAGTAATGCTCTATGTAAGTAATATTGAATATAATTTATATTCTATCATATATATAGGTAAATATATATTAGTATTATGTATAATATATAAGTAGTATTGAATATATACACACCTATACTCTAATTATAGTTTATTATAACCCTAACCCTATATTATGCTCTAGTAATATTACAAAAATACTAGAAATTCAGACAAATTTATTGATCCAAAGAAGAGCGATTCATTTTCAGTTGACCAGGCCGTCCACTCGATTAAAACTCCCAGTTTAGTTCGGTCTGACCGACGTCAGAAATACGGATCAGTTTTATACCTTCGGTCCCGGGATAACATCTCCATCTTTGCGCTCCTCCCTCCCCCCCCCCCCCCCCCCCCCCTCACTCCCTATTCCTCTCTCTATTCCTCTCTCTCTCCCCCTCCATCCTCTCTCGGTCTCTCTCTCCCTCTCCATCCTCTCCTCTCTCTCTCTCTCTCTCCCTCTCCATCCTCTCTCGGTCTCTCTCTCTCGGTCATGATCACGGTGGAGGGGGAGGGTTCGAGGAGAGATCTGGAGCATTACATCATGCTGGCAGACTAACGCAGCATCACACACCGGATTGGCCCGTCCTGCGTGGCACACGGATGTGATTGGTTGACTCCCAGCACCTGCGGACTGGAGAGAGGACAGCGGTGGTGTTGCGCGCGAGGGAGGCTTCGGATACAAGGTGAGGTTGGCGCGGGGAGAAGATGAGGAATATAAACAAAATCACATCATATCCGAGGAAGATGATCTGAGAGGACTCGACCTCTAGGCCTACATGACTTCTGCCTCCGAGAGCGGGAAGACGCGCTGAACCTCGTGCGACTCGGACGGTAGGACGGTTTGTGTATCAGGTGTGTGTGTGTGTGTGTGTGTGTGTGTGTGTGTGTGTGTGTGTGTGTGTGTGTGTGTGTGTGTGTGTGTGTGTGTGTGTGTGTGTGTGTGTGTGTGTCGTGTGTTTATTTGTGTACTTGCATCAGGTGTGTGTGTGTGTCTGGATTAGGTGTGTAGGTATTTAACGCTTAATCATCGGTTACCGCTTAGTGTGTGTGTGTGTGTGTGTGTGTGTGTGTGTGTGTGTGTGTGTGTGTGTGTGTGTGTGTGTGTGTGTGTGTGTGTGTGTGTGTGTGCGTTTGTGTGCGTGTGTTTGTGTGTGTTTGTGTGTGATGTGCAGAACTGCACGTCTAGGCTCTTACTTTGATACTGTATATTGACTTCAGAAACGGGTCATTAAAGAGCAGGTATGGGTTAAACAGTACAAAGACAGGTAATTTAGGAGCAGGTAGGGGTTAGACAGAACAGAGACAGGTCATTAAGCAGCAGGTAGGGGTTAGACAATACAGAGAAAGGTCATTAAGAAGCAGGTAGGGGTTAGACAGTACAGATACAAGTCATTAAGGAGCAGGTAGGGGTTAGACAGTACAGAGACATGTCCTTAAGGCGAGTGTGTGTCTGTGTGTGTGTGCATGTGTGTGTGTGTGTGTGTGTGTGTGTGTGTGTGTGTGTGTGTGTGTGTGTGTGTGTGTGTGTGTGTGTGTTCCCTCCTCCAATCACAGCTGCTCCTGCGGGGCTTTGAGGAGTTAACAAGCGTCAGGCAGCTCGTTAAATAATGGAGATGTCATAAATATTGCAACCAGTCGCAGGCTGGAGACGGGAAAAGGAGGGGCCAGTCCCCCCACTTAGTTCAACAATTCCCCCGCATTCTCTAAACATCTAGTCTACTGGACAGGTCCAGTCACCTGGAGGTCATGCTCTAAACATATGGGCTGCATCCGAGTACTCATACTTGACAGTAGGCATTTTGTAGTACGTCACAAATATAGCGCGTCCAAATGGTCAGTATCGTGTAGCAGGCAAAAAGTTTCAGAATGCTTACTACCGCCACCAGTATACAACGGTAGGTCACTACGCTATCCCACAACTCAGCCGGAGTCTGAAAAAAAAAAAAAAAAACGGTCAATTAGTGACTTTAATTTTGCCGGCATCTGATGTGCAGCGCACAGAGAGGAAATACGTTATCTCCAAACATCCGGTGGTGTTCGGAGGCGTTCTGCATAGCTGTAGAACGTACCACATTAACGGTCAAGTAGTAGACACTGCACAGAAATAGTACTGAACAGGCCACCATCATCTGGAGGTCCTGATCCAAACATCTAGTCTACTGGACAGGCCACCATCATCTGGAGGTCCTGATCTAAACATCTAGTCTACTGTTTATCTTCTTCCTGTCCTTTCAGAGCTGGTCTTCTCTACTCAGACTCCTCCTCTTCCTGCTCCACGATGGGATCGCACGTCCTCACCCTCGCCCTCCTCTCCGTCCTGACGTCCTCGCTGGGCGCCAGCGGCGACGACTTCCTCCCAGGTGAGGAAGTGACATCATCAGGTGATGAACCGGTTCAGGGTCAGAGGAACGCTTCAGAGCGGGTGAACTGACCTGCTGACTGAACTGAGGCCACTGAGACGTGTCACCTGGCCTCATCTAGTCTACTCTAGTCTAGTCCAGTCTGCTCAAACCCAAATGGTCTAGTCTCATCTAATCTAGTCTCAGCTAGTCTAGTGTAGGAGGTGGTCTAGTCTAGTCTAGTGCTGTGTCTGAAATCGCGCCCTTCTATACTTACTTTTTTGAGTGCATTTTGAGCAAAAATGGAGTGTGCCAAAACGCAGTGCACGGGAATACCTCGGTGGCACACTCAAAACTATCTAAAACTTGAGTGTGGACCGATGTTCACTTTCCACCCTCAACGGCCGCCAACTTGTCTTCGTAGCAGAGGGGGCGGAAATTTGATCTCGGAAAATGTAGGACATTGTCACATTTGAGACCGACGCGCTCTACAAATGTAAATAAAATGACACATATTTGGTTTGTTTTTCAGCACAACTACAATGTTTTGGGCTGTATCCGACCAGTGTTTTTATGTTGTTAATTCTTTAATCAGTTGGTATCAAGAACGATAACGTAAATACTGCTAGATCGCTGATACAGGCGACTAGCAGAAATGATCAAGCAGAAAAAAAAAATACCACAGAAGAAGAACCGTCAGGCTGCAAACTCATTTCCGGTAGGTGCGCGCAGGCGGTTTTGACAGTGCCCTGTAGACATGAGAGCACTGCGCCTATAAGTAGGTGTACTGTAGGGATAGTGAAGTGCACACACTGTAAGTGCACTTACGTAAGTGCGCGATTTCAGACACAGCATAGGAGTTGGTCTAGTCTTAGGAGGTGGTCTGATCTGATGTGTGGTGGTCCTCAGGGGGGTCCGGCTGCCCAGCCCAGTGCGTGTGTGAGACCCGCCCCTGGTACACCCCCCAGTCTGTGTACCACCAGGCCCGGACGGTGGACTGCAATGAGCTCCGCCTCCACCACGTCCCTCCAACCATCTCCCCCAACACGCAGGTAAACACACACACACACACACACACACACACACACACACACACACACACACACACACACACACACACACACACACACACACACACACACACACACACACACACACACACACACACAACACACACACACACACACACACACACACACACACACACACACACACACACACACACACACACACACAGGTTTGACCGATCGGTAACACACACACACCAACACACACACACACACACACAGGTACACACCACACACACACAGGCACACACCACCCACACACACACACACACACACACACACACACCTGTTTGATGATTGGTTAAACACACACACACACAGGTTACACACACACACACACACACACACACACACACACACACACACACACACACACACACACACACACACACACACACACACACACACACACACACATACGCGTTTATAGACTATATCAGGACTTATGACAAAAACGTGACAAATTGGGACATGCCTTTCCCAATGTCCAAGAGACCTGGGAATCAGAATATTTCCATTACTTGATTTTAGGAATGCATCCATCTGTTGAGATTTTGTCTAGGGCTATATTTTTGTTCAGACCTGATTTTAATGCTACATATGAGGACTTTTTCGGGTTTATGTGACTTATAAGGCCCATAGCAACCAGCCCATACACACACACTCGATTTTCAGGTTTATGTGAATTATAAAGACAACTGGTCAGCTTGGATAATTGGATATTTGTGTTTCAGGTGCTGCTTCTTCAGAGCAACAACATCTCTCTGATCGGTACCGAGCTGCAGAATCTGTAACAAATCTGACTGACATGCTCCCAGACAGCCCGGGTAACCTTCAACAGAAAGGACTATCCATGTTCACATAGCTCTTAAATATTATATATTCTCAGTCTACTGTCTCCTATGCATAAGGCAGTGTAGTACACATGGCATGTTTGAAGTGAATGAGAAACTGTCTCTATGAAAGCATCCAGCTTCTATGAAACATACAAGTGAACAGTATATTCAGCTAACCAGTCCAAATAACGTTGGAATTTACAACACATTTACATACATGAATGCAAAGTTACGATGTGTGTGTGCCTTTTGACAAGTGCACCCATTGCAAATGGTCATGGTTTAACATTTAAAGAATTTGACACATTCAACAACTTGGGATCCAAGTATGGTGAGTGAGAACCAGGACATTGGGTCTGGATCTCCTAGAGCAGCAAATCACGCAAAAAACAAGATCCAATTGGAATGAGAACCTCCTGGAGGGTCTGGAGGACTTCAGCCTGCGGACCCTCTCCAGCCTGGAGGAGCTCTACGTCAACCACAACCGCCTCAACTCCATCTCCCAGCACGCCTTCTCAGGCCTGACCAGCCTGCTCAGGTCTCTGCTCCACCCTCACCACCGCTCCATCACATCCCTTTGATCCACACCACCCCAATCACATCCCTTTAATCCACACCACCGCTCCATCACCTCCCTTTAATCTACACCACCTCTCCATCACCTCCCTTTAATCTACACCACCTCTCCATAACCTCCCTTTAATCTACACCACCTCTCCATCACCTCCCTTTAATCTACACCACCTCTCCATCACCTCCCTTTAATCTACACCACCTCTCCATCATCTCCCTTTAATCTACACCACCTCTCCAAACACCACCCTTTAATCTACACCACATCTCTTTAATCGACACCACCTCTCCAACACCACCCTTTAATCTACACCACATCTCTTTAATCAACACCACCTCTCCAACACCACCCTTTAATCTACACCACATCCCTTTAATCGACACCACCTCTCCAACACCACCCTTTGATCTACCCCACCAGGCTCCATCTGAACTCCAACCGCCTGGTGGCCATCGACCGGCGCTGGTTCGAGTCGCTGCCCTCGCTGGAGATCCTGATGATCGGGGAGAACCCCATCCTGGGCCTGGAGGAGCGCACCTTCCAGCCCCTGGCCCGGCTCCACAGCCTGGTGCTGGCCGGGATGGGTCTAGAGGAGGTCCCCCCACCGCCGCCTTCCTGGCCTCCACCTACCTGGAGAGCCTGTCCTTTCTACGACAACAAGCCAGGTACAGCCGCCCGCCGACCAATTGATCCAATTAACCAATTAGGAAAAGTGTTACCAAATTAACCAATTAAAAAGTTACGCCAATTTACCACAATTCGCATTCCAATAATGAAGCATATGAACAGAGCTGTTGTTCTGGATGTTCTGCTGGTCTCTAGGTGGGTCCCCCGCGAGGCTCTCAGCATGCTGCAGAACCTCAAGTTCCTGGACCTGAACCGGAACCCCATCTCCCGGGTCGGACCGGGGGACTTCCAGGACCTGCTCCACCTCGAGGAGCTCAGGTGGGTGGTCCGGGTCAGGGCTGTGAGAGTACGGTGTGGTGTGAGGGTGGTGTTGGGCTGGGGTTAGGGTGGTGTGATGGTGGTGTTGGGTGGTGTGAGGGTGGTGTCCGGGTGGTGTAACATCTCCCTGTGCTCCAGTCTGAACTACATGGACCAGCTGGTGGCGGTGGAGCGCGACGCCTTCCAGAACCTCCCAGAGATGGTGAAGCTGGAGGTCTACAGCAACCCAGGGCTGGTCTACGTAGACCCCCACGCCTTCAGGTGCCTGTCTCTCTACCTGTCTGACTCTACCTGTCTGTCTCTCTACCATGCTGGCCTCCGTAGACCCCCTCGCATTCAGGTGTCTCTCTCTACCTTCTCTGTCTCTCCTCCTGTTTGTCTCTATATCTGTTTGTCTTTACACCTGTATCTCTACCTGTCTCCCTACATTTTACCTGTCTTCCTGTTTTGCTACCTGTCTCCCCACCTTCTACCTGTCTTCCTGTATCTCTACCTGTCTCCCCACCTCCTACCTGTCTTCCTGTATCTCCTACCTGTCTCCCCACCTCCTACCTGTCTTCCTGTATCCCTACCTGTCTCCCTACCTTCTACCTGTCTCCCTACATTTGACCTGTCTTCCTGTATCTCTACCTGTCTCCCTGCCTTCTACCTTTCTTCCTGTATCTTTACCTGTCTCCCTACCTTCTACCTGTCTTCCTGTATTCCTACCTTCAACCTGTCTTCCTGTATCTCTACCTGTCTCCCCACCTTCTACCTGTCTTCCTGTATCTCTACCTGTCTCCCCACCTTCTACCTGTCTTCCTGTATCTCTACCTGTCTCCCTACCTTATACGTGTGTGTGTGTGTGTGTGTGTGTGTGTGTGTGTGTGTGTGTGTGTGTGTGTGTGTGTGTGTGTGTGTGTGTGTGTGTGTGTGTGTGTGTGTGTGTGTGTTCTGCTCCCCAGTGGCCTTCCCTCCCTGCGGACACTGCTGTTGCATAGCAACCAGCTGAGCCTACTGTCCAATCAGCTGCTGACGTCCCTTCCTGGTCTGGAGGAGCTGTCGCTCCACTCCAACCCGCTGCGCTGTGACTGCCTAGCCGCCTGGGGCCCCCACCTCGGCAACCAATCCGCCGTCAAGCTGCTGGACGGCCCCCTCACCACCTGCTCCTCCCCCCCCCAGCTGCTCGGCCGGCGAGCTCTCAGGGAAATGGTTTCTCCAGGAAGTGGTTTCTATTGGCTGGGGCGCTGTGGGGGGCGGGGCCAGCGGGAACAGCTGCCTGCCGCAGGTCTCCGCCCTTTCCTTCCCCCCCGTCCTCAACCTCAGCTCCGGCCAGCCAATCACGCTGCCCTGCTGGGCCAGTTCTGACCCCGCCCCCCAGTTCTACTGGGTCACGCCCACCGGAGACAAGGTGTGTACCCCTAAGCACTGGTGAGCTAGTTAGTAGAATTGGTTAGTAGGTTGATGTGTCTGGCCTGTCAGGTAAGCTAGTTAGTAGAGATGGTTAGTCCTGGTTAGTAGGTTGATGTGTCTGGCCTGTCAGGTAAGCTAGTTAGTAGAGATGGTTAGTCCTGGTTAGTAGGTTGATGTGTGTCTGTCCTGTCAGGTGAGCTCAGAGGCGGGGGCGTCGCTGCAGAGCTCTGGACCAATCAGGAGGAGGAGACACCGTGTGTCCCCGTCAGGAGCTCTGGTGATGGAGCATCTCGACCAATCAGACGCTGGTACCTGCAGTCGTCATGGCTACCATAATGGATCTGGTATTGAACTGGTGACAGCAAGTTGATAACCTGCTTTCTCTTTCTTGTCTCTGTGTGTCCGTCTCTCTCTCTCTCTGTGTGCTGTCTCTCTCCCCCCCCCCCCCCGCCCCCCGAAGGCCCTGGTTATACGTGGTTGTGTAGCGTTGGACGTGGTGGTCTGAGCGAGCGCGATGTCGTTCCGTGTTCGGTGAGCGTGCGCGAGTGTGGCGTGCTTCTTGCCCCGCGGGGGAGGGATCTCGGGGTTGGCAACTTTCCTTTCCCACTCTTGTCGCCTTCCCTGGTTCCTTTCGCAGTGCCAATGGTACCTTTCCTGCTCCTT